>CAJQUW010015945.1:245000-246978 GCA_907163375.1 Prostheceraeus crozeri | reverse complement strand
TTGTGTAACGTTTATGAGCAAAAACCCGAGAGATCCCGACATCCCTCGATATCGCTCTTGTCGAAGTTGAAGGATTTTCAGTGACAGCTTCAATTACCTTTTGCCTGTTTTCATCTCCAGATGCTGTTATGGGTCTGCCACTTCTGGGTCGGTTGTGGGACAGGCTGCCGGTTTCAAGAAGTTTGTTCTTCCAATACAAGATTGTTCTCGACGATGGGGGTTCCTTGTTAAATTTCTCTCTGAATTGACGAGCACTTTCTTCACAGTTGAAAGAAATGGCCCACGATGTGCAATAAACTTTTTCTATTGTCGAGAATTCCATCACAATATCAAATTACTCACATCCATCAGTGTATCGAGTTTATAAACACAGTGTATAAAATGTATTGATTAAAATTAAAAATCTCGTAGTAAGATTCAAATGTGAAATCTATGCTGGTCAGCAAAAATAAACGGCATAGCTTTTCAAGGCATAACATTTATTAAGGTTAATCATCCATGGTTTAGTCCGTCATTTAATGATCGATCCTCGAAGTTAGATTTAAATTTGAAATCTATGGAGCTCAGCAAAAACGAGTGGCATAGCTATTTGAAGCACAACTTTGTTGATTTGATTAAAATGAGATCAAATCTCGTAGCTAGATTCAAATGTGAAATCCATGGAGCTCAGGAAAAACAAGTGGCATAGCTTTTTAAAGCATCGAAAATAGCACAATGAAATGCCGAGTTTACAAAACGCATGGAAAGCAATCAATTTAAATTTTGTTGATTGAATAGCATAAAGCTCACTATGTGTTAAATCTGAAGACTTGGCATGCATAATAGTCGAGTGACAGAGTTATCTACAAACGCATTGCCACATATTGGTCACTGAAGAAATGATATTTGATCATTGAATAGCAAAATATAAAGTTGACAAAAATCCGCAAGGACTTTTCTCGCAACCTGTACACCTCTAACCTACTGCAAAACTTCGCGTCTGCCGGATCAGATCATTTGCCTTTCAGAAATAGAGAGGATAACACAATCCTATGTATTTCCAGTGGTAAAATTGTGACATTTAAGATGTTGACTCCATTTTTTCGAATTTTTGCTCATAAACGTTACACAAATTGGTATTTTGTTGAGCTGGTTATTATAGAAATCATCTACAGATCATGATCTTTCAAATGAGTTATCATTCAGTGACAGAGGATGAAGTAAAGTGTACAAACAGACACTTTTTGTTAAAGTATGTCAACAATTTTCCTGAAATTTCTATGTTAAAATTTGCAGTTACACCAACGAAAAGTGTCTGTTTGTACACTTTACTTCATCCTCTGTCACTGAATGATAACTCATTTGAAAGATCATGATCTGTAGATGATTTCTATAATAACCAGCTCAACAAAATACCAATTTGTGTAACGTTTATGAGCAAAAATTCGAAAAAAGGAGTCAAAACCTTAAATGTCACAATTTTACCACTGGAAATACATAGGATTGTGTTATCCTCTCTATTTCTGAAAAGCAAATGATCTGATCCGGCAGACGCGAAGTTTTGCAGTAGGTTAGAGGTGTACTATGCTATGTGAAAGTTTTATGTACTACCTCGTTCCCTGCACAACTTCACGCTGGCTCCCGGACTAAATATGATTGATATAGCTTATATCATAGAAGTGATATCAATGGAACGATAACTGCACGGATCACTTCTATCTCCCTTCTTTGGAATTCTATCTCCCTTCTTTGGAATAGGGAGCGCGTGGGCAATTTTCTAAGAAGAAGGGCACCTACCCGCTGCCATAGATAAGAGGGCATTTCTCCTGATTCCGGGTGATTTTCCAATTATGTTCTATGAAATAACCGATGTATGCAAAATTAAATAGAAATCGAACTTGAATCGATAAAGATTGAACAGCTGTTCAATATGTCTGCTCATGTCACAACCAAGTGTGTGGCATGTGTGCGACAGCAACTTGAAAGGTTTTCGTATGAC
>CAJQUW010015945.1:0-242500 GCA_907163375.1 Prostheceraeus crozeri | reverse complement strand
ACGGGACAGAGAAATTTACAAAGAAGCCCTAGATCCCCATCCGCATGACTTCTGAGCGCGGTAGATATCTAAAGTTGAAGCTCCTCCATACATGTTCACCATGCGATTACACACTGCGACTACATGAGTCTTATGTAGTCTGATGGAGCATGATGGAGTAGAGCCACTCAATGAGGTGACTGTCTGCATTTATTAATCTCCAAGATTATGAACGTGTAATGAATGGCGAAATTATATTTCTTTGTGAAAAGTTTGTCCACCTTTATAACTTCTATTTTATCGTTGATCGAACTTCTGCAACCAGAGATGATCGTTGACCGATATCGAAAAGTGAATGATTAATTATTATCGCAATGCAGTTCACTGTTTCGATCGACCCTGCTCCCAACTTTCTGCGATTATTGAGCTACTCATAATCAATCAACTTCATGTAGTTGTTATCTTTGGATGAACTTTTGATTCCTTCTTTTAAAAAAATTCAGCTGATTGTAAGTTATTTGTATTTCTGATACACTATTGTGGTCTAATGCGAAGTTTGGGATGTTCCACCTCGCATTATTTCAAGAGAAATGTACTTTTATAAAATCGGATCTTTCGAGATGCGAATATATTGTTTTACCCTATACAGTTCGTTTCACAAATAATAGCAAAAAAAAAAAAATCAACATCTTTCCAAATGTAATTTTCGTGATATAGTCCCTGATCAGTTCCAAAATGCAGAATGAAATCTGTGGTCCACAGATAATGTGACATGTTTTACTACCTTAATGGTCAATGTGACTCAGATCACGAAAAGGAGCGTTTTCTTTGATGTAGGATTTCAATATGAAGACGACGGATTTTTATAATGAAAATTTCAAGATTCGTTGGTTTTACAAAAATATGCTGTACGAGGGCCGATCAAAAAGTTTTGAGATTTGATTGATACATCAAATTTAAATATATATGGTAGTAGAGAAAAAATTTATACTTATCACAGACCGGAAATTCTTGAAAATGGTAGTAATACTGATTGTAAAAATAATGTGATATGCAGGTTCCCAAAAATCTTCGTCGCCAAAGTGTAGTGACCGGTATTTGTAATATCGTAGTAAAAATAGTTTATTTGTAATAATAACTTGTAACAACCATAAATCCCATTAAGCAAAATCCAGCCAAGTAAAGTAGTAAATTCAAGCTATATTGCAGTTAGTTAAGTGATCACAAGCTGTTCATAGTAAAAGAGACCTGAGCGTAAGATACAAAAATTACAAATTTCAAAACGTTTCTAAGTAACTACAGCTCATCGTCGAAATCGAAGAACAGGTCGACGACATCTTCATCTGCATCAGGATAATGCACCAGCTCACCGAGCGCAGATGACTAGCAAAGGATTTTCTTGTGAAGAATTCCATCGATGTAGTTTAACATCCACCCTATCCTCCTGACCGCGCACCTTGTGACTTCTTCGTGTTTCCGACAGTGAAGGAAGGCATGCAAGGAAGACGTTTCGAGAATTCAGAAGCCGCATTGTAAGCATTCGTGGAAAGCATAGAATGTATATCTTCTTCGAAGTGGCTTAAGTGCTTCGAAAGTTGGTTCCGACGAATCCAACTCTGCATAGACTGCTCTGGAGACTACTTTGAGAAGATGTAGTGTTTAATTCTTCTGTAAATATAATATGTTCGTCAAATCGCAAAACGTTTTGAACAGCCGTCGTATATGCTGATCCATGGACTCCTAGATATATAGCACCTGGACTGAAAGTTGAAATTCATTTATACGCAAGACGGTTGGATTGACCTTAATTGTCGATGAAAGAATATGATTGCATTCAGTAAAGTGAAAACGAAAAGTATAAAGAAAAAGAAATGAAAGTTTCTGGAAGTCGGAGGAACATGTTACAGCAGCTAGCTGATCATCGTTGACTGAAAATGCAATGTTGACTAGGCCTATAGAAAAACAAGGAAGTGTTTCAAAGTGGTACAATCAAAAACCAGTGTTTCACAGCATAATTATCGTAAGAATAGCAATCAATGTACCAATTACGCAGACATGTGGTTGGTAGGAACAGTTTCTGCCGCAGCAGCTTAACTATAAGGCCACATCAGATCTCATACTGGTTTATTTGGTCGTGGAAATATTACGAAAATACCGATTCAAATATAATGGATGACATTTTAGAACTTGATAATCTCGCCTCTTTGGAGGAAGCAAAAATGATATTTGCCTCTGAACGTCAAATTCCATTTCATATTTTTGACTAAATTTGAATAAGTTGGAAAAATTAACTTACATATTTTATTACTTGTTAAATTCCTATGGACAGAGACAAATTTAATCATTCATAATGATTTGTGAGAATAGCGGTTATCGTTGACGATCCAACTTTCCCAGATCGAACCACTGTGACATTACTGGTGATTCCTTTTATTTTGATGTTGCTTTGGTCAAAAACCTTTTTCAATTGAAGAATTCACTCACCGAGATTTCACTTATTCAACGAGGAAAGGTTGCAAATATGCTCGAACAATGGCCTACTAATTTCCGATCTGATCAGATGTGTGGACGCTTGAACTTTTTAATCGAACAACTTTTGACTTTTGAAAAAATTGAATTTTGAAGATTCTTCTAAGATGATTGTAATTGATCAGATTCGTGCAGCTAGCCCTCATCCTGTAGCTATTGTTAATCCAGCCTACGAGTTTGCGTATTTCATAAAACTAATCAAATAAAAAGGGCAACCAATTTTGACCACAAGCCGCAAAATGTTTATGTCGTCATGCTTAGTATAGCAGGATAGCGCATGTCACTTGGTTGACCTAGCAGATGTCGTCGCAGTACCAAAATGTGAATTATCAACACAATGATGCACAGATCCTTAGCTGCGAATGTATCAGAATTCGCAAGTAATATAGAAACATGCACTTTTCGCTGTACGTGCAATTGAACTGATGAAACGACATTACTGGGTAAAGCGTGAATGTTATCCATTTATTCTTGACCAACACAGATAACAACGGTGAAACAATTTAGATTCATTTCTCTTGCATGTAACCACATCAGTTGAATGCATTTTCTTATTGGAATATGCATTTGTACTGATTTGTTTTCTCACAGGCAATGCATTTCACTACGGTGAGCCAAAAAATTGAATTTTCATGAGATGAATGAAGTTGCATTTGATATTTGTGAACTGATAAGTGAGAACATATTTTTAGGTACGGAATTAACCTAGTTGATGAGTGAGACGTTGGATTATGCCGCCTTTTCTTAAATTTGCTGTTAACCATAAATTGAGTCACTTCACACTGTTAACGGGATAATGAAGGGAATATGACTCTCATGAAATTTCTTTGATAGATCAAACCAACTGTGGCTTCTTTATGAAGATCACCAATTTGTACTTTGTGTTTCCACTGTAAAAGCTCTTCCACTAATAAACGAAAGCAATAGACTGATTCATTTTAATTCACTTGCTTCATATGATATAGTCAACATTGCATTTCAGTCAACGATGATCAGCTAGCTGCAATAACTTTTTCCTCCGACTTCCAGAAACTTTCATTTCTTTTTCTTAATACTTTTCGTTTTCACTTTACTGAATGCAATAATATTCTTTCTTCGACAATTAAGGTCAATCCAGCCGTCTTGCGTATAAATGAATTTCAGCTTTCAGTCCAGGTGCTATATATCTAGGAGTCCATGGATGATCCCACCGAAAACATGATGTTGCTAAATGCCACAAAGATCTATCTATTCAATGGAATCAATGGTCCCAAAAGACTTTAGTATCTCTGTGACACTTCATGTAGGTAAGGGCTAGGAATTCATGAAACTATGAATTCAAAACAAGTCTCTACTAAACTGCTATGATTGTAATCTTTCATAAATTGTACATCGGTAGAAAATAGAGACAACTGGAAGCTCTCCCACTAGCTTTTGCAATCATACTGCTACTTATCATTTTTTTCATTGAGAAAGATGTTAAATGTCAAAAACAACTTTTAAGCTCATGTCAAGCTTTCAGATGTTACAATTGTTTTGAATTTCATAAAAATTGAACAATCTTGGACAATTTACACCTCTCATTTGCTTGCTGACTTTAACTAATTGGAAAAAACTTAATGATCTCAGAGGTCAACTGAAGACATTTTGTTGTATAAACAGAATAGTTTCAAGTTTTGGTTTAAGGGAATGATAGCATTATCAGCTCCAAGAATTTATGGGCTTTATGAAGCTCGGCCCATTCGTTCAGTGACAAATCTTAAACTTGAAGCATTCCCATGTTCACCGATTGGGTGAGTCATGATTTCCCTCGGTTGAAGTCGGAATATTTCTAATGTCAGATATGGCGAGGCGGATTGTTTATACCTGTTGACAGAGTAAACATTATTTTCTTCACTCTGTAATCAACTTATCGTTGCAGTCGCTGCGTCCGATGAATAGTTCAAGATTTAACTACTCATCAATGATGATGACAAGACTGTGACCGATATGATCTCTGAGCAAGCAAAGCAACAAAGCAAATTTGCAATCAGTAAACAAAATTGTAATCAGTATGTACCATGGATGCGGAGTTTTGTAATTATGATGCGACTCCGACGCCGGTGTTGATGTGACTCCGATTCCGGGCAGTAGGTATGTAGGTTAAGCTTTCAAATTTTTTTTAAAAAAATGGGCAGCCTACAACATAGATAATTATAGGCCTACCTGAACCTTTTTAGGTGATAATTGCTGTACTTTTATCAATAATATTCTATGAAAGTTTATGAATAGGCCCAGATGTAATTTTGAATTAATGCTCAGCATTTCACTGAATTTGAAAAATCATAGAAGCAATTCGTAAGTTAACACTAGGGGTGTACCGATTAATCGGCCGATTATTTGCCGATTAGTGGACTTTTGAAGATTTTTTTGATTTTCATTCAAATTTGTTGACTGATCGAAAGACAAGACTTCAAATATTTTGATAAAATTCACTCTACATGCACATTGTGCTTTGAACTACTAATATAAATTCAAATGACTTCTTTTTTATCATTTCAATTATTGAAAACAACTGAATTCTCCCATAGACTAGATTTTCATAATGATTGTGAATGCTGGTAAAAGAGTTGTTCTCGCAAATTATCGTATACAGATAATTGTCATCGCATCATCATAAGTACGTGTGCTATTTTTTCGCCGAGCCTGGGTAGAAGAACCAAGAATGGGTTTTCCGTCCGGGCCCCGCAGTCAATTCTTTGAAGCCCCGAATTCTTTGGTCCCGTTGCAGATCTAACTTTTAAGTCCAGGCCCGTCTGATTTGAAATTAGTAGCCATTTGATTGTACAGTCAAATTATGTTTGAGCAATGAATTTTCATATTTTGCATTATCAAAATTAACTCAAATGTCTTCTTGCTCAGAATAGTGGCATATGAGCAGTCAAAAGCCAATGTACATAACCAACTGAAAGCAATTTTTGATGTGTATCTGCAAGTGAGCATCCATATCTTCACATTCGTAGATGCTACGTAGGCCTATTTATAATTCGAAACATGCAAACGCGTGCCTGTCTTTTAAACCGTAATTATGACTCCCATCCGCCAAGGAAATGTCCATATTGTCAATAAATTATCTCGGCAGCAAAATGCTTGGAAAATTCTGTCACATCTCGTAGAAATAATGATTTTAGCGTTCGCTATGATAGACATGATTGTAAACCGCACAAATTATACTTGACTGCAGATCAACGCAATGCATGCATTGTGTATAGAAATATCAAGTTCTAGAGGACGGCTAAGAAAATAGCCTTAAGAACTAGCGACCGTTTGTGTTTCAAAAAACCAGGCCAGGGTTCGGTTTTCACTCTGGAAGCGTTGATATCAACTTTTCATGCTTTTCAAATTCTAAGTAGTCCTTGGCCATGTCACGATCACGTCTCTGGCTGACTGCGACATGCAATCATTCGCTTTGCAGCTGACCAGCTGCTATTGTAACCTTTTGATGGACCAGTCATTAGTGTAACTGGAATACCTGGTTTCGAATCCCAGCGCGGAATATCGGCCTATATATTGTATTTATTTCCGTAAATAACGGATGAAATTATCATCTATCAAAGTGGAGTCCTATAGTCTAGTAAGTAATTACGAGTCACGTCAGACCCTTTCAACATAATAATAAGGATGAGTTCTGTCCTTTCATACCATCATTGGTTAGAAAATGGATCGATTCATCCGCGTGTCTATTATTTTGGTGATGCTGATTATCGATGTGATTTTGCTTGGAATGAAAAGCTTATGCAATCACAAGAAATAAGCTTCTTGCTTTATATTTCGGTCACCAAAATTGCTTCTAAAAGTAACAAGTAGCCTACTTATCAAAGTACTTATCAAGCATCTTATCAAAAGCAATTGATAAAAGATCAAAATTGTTCAACTCTACGTAGGACTAGACTAGCACCACAAACCTTTTTGCATGGAACATTCAGGAACCTGTTTTACCTTTTATTTGGTGCACTTCACTATTAGTAAGTTTCCTTTAACTAAATCCGCACTTTTAGCACATGGTAGACGTCAATTTTAGATGAATAGAAAAGAAATAATCGGCTACCTTCAACCGACTAATCGGTAATCGGCCGATTATTAAAATCACTAATCGGTACACCCCTAGTTACCATGGCATTATGTGTTCCCCAATTACCATATATTTGGTATATTTCTCCGTCAATATTGATCTATCTACGTATTTTTTGGTATCAGTGTTTTCCTCGTCTGGAGCGCTATCTGCGTATCGTACCAACTTCGCCACCTTCTAGTTTTCGATCATTTCTCACTAACTTTCAATTTTAATTCATCAATATCAATATGTCTGCTTCACATCGCTTTGTTTATCCTCGAGCTGCCTTGCTACAACTTCACCCACATGCTGCTCCTCTTTCACGACTTGTCAGACGAAGGCTGTGGTTCCATCGCATTCTTACACCTCCTGACTTACATCAACCTGTGAATCACCTGTCAGAAGCAGCCTCCCCTTCATTACTGCTGACATCGGCTCCATTCGCGTCACAAGCTGCTTGCTATCCCAGTCTCTCTCTCTCTCTCTCGCTACCGACGTTTTCGTGTGATGACCACGGTGATGACTCGCAGCCTTCTCACATGTTTCCCAATCCTCAAATTGCGTTCCCCATCCCCGTACGCGTCACTCGCCGCCATGGAAAAGGGATTTCCTCTCAATGTGAACGGAATTACCATTCATGTATGCAGCGAAATGTGTGTCACTCCAACCGCATATCTATTAAGTGTGTGAATACTCACAGAGTACAGAGACGATCCCAAGGCTCATCACCAACATTTATGTTTGCAAATGTACGTTCCTTATTCAACAAAATGGAAGAAATGACATTACTCATGGACCAAAATCGTATTGAAGGTGGCAGTTCATTTTGAAACTTGGTTACATGATGAGATTCCGGATGATGCGATTGCGATTAAGAATTATTAAATTTATAGAAAAGATAGGCAGAGTGGTTCTGGTGGTGGAGTAATTTGCTACTCAAAGATAAGTGAATCTCCAGTTATCATTGATGAGCATATGGTACATTCTTTGGGAGATTGCACTTCAGAGATATTGCCGCTGTTCTTTCAGAATACTTCATTATTGGTAATTTGTATTTATCACCCCTTTTGGAACAACAACTCGGAACATGAATATGCAATTAATTTTATTACGAACATAATTGACTATATAATGATCAACGAATCCTATCGGATCCGGCTTCGTATTGTACTATTGGGGGATTTTAATGATCTTTCCCATCAATACGATCGCATTTCCAGTGTTACTTCATTGAAACCATTGATTGACGTTCCTACAAGAGGTGATCGAGTTCTTGATCAATTGTTTACTAATGTTGAGGGTTATGAACCTCCAAAAGTTACTGCTCCGATTGGTCGTTCTGATCATTGTTCCATCATATGTTGTCCTAGTGTAACTCATGACAATTCGAGTAAATTCAAAAAGATCAAAGTGAGAAATTTTAATAATGGTCGCATGGCTTTCTTTCTCGAGACTATTCATAATACTGACTGGCTTGGGCTTCTCAATTCCTTTAATGATTTGGATGATTCTGCAAATTATTTCCAGGAATGCCTTTTTGGTGTGTTTGATTACTTTTTCCCCGTACGCACAGTTCGTGTTAGAGAAATAGAGGATCCATGGATGAGTTTATCACTGAAGATCCTAATAAATGACAGAGAAAAAGCTTTCGTCAGTGGTCAGCATGAAAGATACAACAGATTACGTGAGGAAGTCATCAAACATATATGTTACCTGAAATCCGATTATATGATCAAGGCAATAAACTCCGGTGATGTAAGGAGTCTTTGGAAAGCAGTGAAGACAACTGGAAAAGTAACGCTAAAAGTTGCATTCCTAATACTTCGACATGTGAAGATTTCAATCAGCATTTTCTGAATAACTTTCAATATTCTGATGACCAATTACCTTTCGTCACAGAGCAGTATCTGCCAGATTTGAAATTGGAATTGCATGAGAAGGATGTTAGTGATCAACTAAGAAATTTAAAGAGGAAAGCGAGTGGTTCTGATGGATTATAGTCCGGGAGCTAGCGTGAAGTTGTGCAGGGAACGAGGTAGTACATAAAACTTTCACATAGCATAGTACACCTCTAACCTACTGCAAAACTTCGCGTCTGCCGGATCAGATCATTTGCTTTTCAGAAATAGAGAGGATAACACAATCCTATGTATTTCCAGTGGTAAAATTGTGACATTTAAGGTGTTGACTCCATTTTTTCGAATTTTTGCTCATAAAAGTTACACAAATTGGTATTTTGTTGAACAGGCTATTACAGAAATCATCTACAGATCATGATCTTTCAAATGAGTTATCATTCAGTGACAGAGGATGAAGTAAAGTGTACAAACAGCACGTTTCGTTAAAGTATGTCAACAATTTTCCTGAAATTTCTATGTTAAAATTTGCAGTTACACCAACGAAAAGTGTCTGTTTGTACACTTTACTTCATACTCTGTCACTGAATGATAACTCATTTGAAAGATCATGATCTGTAGATGATTTCTGTAATAGCCAGTTCAACAAAATACCAATTTGTGTAACTTTTATGAGCAAAAATTCGAAAAAATGAAGTCAACACCTTAAATGTCACAATTTTACCACTGGAAATACATAGGATTGTGTTATCCTCTCTATTTCAGAAAAGCAAATGATCTGATCCGGCAGACGCGAAGTTTTGCAGTAGGTTAGAGGTGTACTATGCTATGTGAAAGTTTTATGTACTACCTCGTTCCCTGCACAACTTCACGCTAGCTCCCGGACTATTACCTTATTGGATGTACCGTGACTGTCACTTGGTCCTTACGCCAGCCATTACCCAAATTTTCAATCAAAGCCTTTTGGAGGGCCGCGTTCCCTTGTGCTTTAAAATGGCTTCCGTTATACCGATCCCGAAGTGCAATTCACATAGAAATGTCAGTGATTACAGACCTATATCACTTATACCTACAGTGTCAAAAGTGCTTGAGAAATTGATACGGTGGCTGATTCCATCCATTCAAAGTAGCATTAGTCCAAATCAATTCGCATATTTGCCTGGACCTGGTAGAGGTACAAGTGTGGCGTTGACTTCAATTTATCTCCATATTCTGAAATTCTTGGATAACACTTCTGGTGGAGTTCGGGTGGCAACTCTTGATATTTCTAAAGCTTTTGACAGGCTTTTACATTCATCTGTGTTGAATTCTTGCCTTTGGTATAACGTACCGTTTCAGTTGACTACGTGGATATTGAGCTATTTGGCATCCCGTTCTCAAAGAGTGTGCTTACGTGGAGAAGTCTCGTCTTGGGTTAACGTGCCGAGCGGTGTGGCCCAGGGAAGCGTTATGGGTCCTGCGTTATTTTGTCTGGTAATGGAGTCACTAAAATCCATGTGCCCGAATTCCATTTTCATTAAATATGCAGATGACCTGACTATCTTACATTGCATACGAGACCAAAGTGATGACAAACTACAGGATGAGATCGACAATGTAGCGATGTGGTCAAGAAACAACGGTCTTGTACTCAATATATCAAAGTGCTTTATAATGGACATTATAGCACGCAGAAATTTGACTACATCGAGTGTTTTCATGAATAACAATTCCTTTCAGAAGCGCGAATCATTGTTTCTTTTGGGTTGTTATCTATCCCGAGATATGAAATGGTGCACGCATGTAAATTATCTCATTAAGCGAGCATCAAAGAGACTGTATCTGTTAATCAATCTCAAACGTGTCAATTGTCCATGCAATGTGCTTCTTACTGTATATATCAGCTTTATTCGGCCTATCTTACTGTATCCTTTTCCGCATTCTGCAATATTCCTGTATATTTAAGAAACAGACTCGAAAGTGTTGAACGCAGGGCTATGCGTATCATTGGCAAGGATAATTGGCAGGTCAGTTTGTTTGATGCAGCTGACAACGTGTGCAAGAATATATTTCAGAATGTGTCAACCCACCTGAGCATCCTCTCAGACAATTTTTTGAATATCGTCATGATGTAAGAACTTCGAGATTTTCTCACGGTAGCTTGCGCCGGCCGAGGACTGTAACGTCTAGATATTCTACGTCGTTTATAAGATATTGTTTCTGACGTTTGCTGCATTTTATCACATTACACAGTTTTTATGATTATACGAGTGTATATGTATTTATTACGTATTTAATGTACGTTCCAATGTTGTAATGCTCTTTGAAATTTGTCAATGTGCTCGCCGCGTCCTGCGAGGCAAATAAAGCAATTCTTATCTTATTCCATTATTCGTTCTTAAGAGCATGATGGCGTCGACAACATCAACCTTAAGTTGAAGTCGCATGTCACTTATCAGAAGCTTTACACCCGAGAACCGGCGCTCTGCGGACGCTTGTGCCGTAGGCGTCATGGAGAGGAGCTGACATTCAGAATTCGAGGTGGCAATCGAAGGCGTGTTCATATCACTATTCAGATTCAAGAAATGAAACATGATTTTATCATTCACTAAATTCATGCTTCATTTCTTGAACCTGAAAAGTGATGTGAACCGATTTACAGTTTTCAACGTTAATTGAAATTATTGTCTTTGATTCTGTTCTTTTGCTCTGCCAGTGGCAGGTTGCCTGTGATATGATCACGCTTAAGAAAATACTCCTGAAGTTGAGCATGAAAGTAATAGGAAGCCATCGAATTGCTAATTTAACCAACATTGAATCTCCAAAGCTGTCATGACACTGAGAACGTAATCTCCACAAAAACTGAATCTTTTCATCTAAAAATTTTCACTGTATACAGATACTTTTTTCAGTCGACACTATACCTATATATCCATACTCTATCAATGGAACCATTAAACATAATTTTTTATTATTATGTTTTTTATTTTTATATTTTATTATTAAGTAGCATATTTTGCTAGACAATGGAGTTCTTAATAAGCCAAGTTGCTTTGTTGATTACAGACGCCAGAAATTTTCGTCGATTTGACGGCCTGCTCACGTAGAAAGAGATTCATGCCTATTCATGCCTACGCATTGTCTGAGACCATTGACTTTCTGGCTGAAATTTTAACAGAAACGTAAGCTCTATGTCCTGCTGAAAGCGTTTCTGTTACTTAGATTCCAGTTTATGACTCTCCCTTGGACACTTTTTCAAAACTTAGTTTCAGGACCATTCCTTGCAATATTTATCGAACTTATAAAGAAAGGTTTAGACAACATGTTAATGAAAGGTAATAGAATTAATTAATATTTCGACGCACAGATTTTTTTTTAACTTCTCAATATATATTTCGGCGAACCGGCCTTCTCAATCAGACTTTTAATTTAAAGTGATCTCATCTAACACGGACTATGATTTTAAAATAAAATCTGGAAATGTCTATAAAAATATCATGGGTGAATGGGGGAAGATAGTGAGGTCAAAGACAATGAAGTCAACATAGCACACTCCTGTGTAAACCGTTCACAATACACTTTCATGCACATCCTCCTAATGTTGTGGAGTTAGTGTTGATAAATTTGAGTGGTTCAATTCTGTTTTGTTGTTAATTATCTTTATGTTTTGTTCATATCTATTTCTAATAATTACGGCCTCTGCTATTTGCCTTTCCGTTGCGTTACTATGAATCACTCCTGCAACGTTCATGTTGAAGTTTTGTTCAATCCCTTCATGCTGGTTTTCACAGTGTCTCCACAACATAGATGATTCTTGTTTTTCCTTTAATTGTTTGTTGTATTAATTTCCTCTTATTTTCTTGGTTTTCTCGACGTTTCACCTAATTGCTTTACTTTTGTCCAACTCTATCTCATAAGTTATGCCTGTTGTTTCACAATTTCCTTTTCCTTCTGATTTGTACAATAAGCATTCTCTTCGAAATTTTGTTCTCTGAAAGGACGTGATTTTTGTAGATTAAGTAATTCTATTTCCTTTTATTAAAAAATTTCAGGACCATTATGTAAAAATATCTTTTTGTCCTGGAACCAATCAAAATGCTTTTCGGTAGAAGTAGTTCATTTCCTGTTTGAAGGATCAAAGTGTGGAAATGTCTGCATGTATGTCGTACTTTCGACGTGTTGTCATAGCCTAGACAAAGTTACGGTGCACTAGGAATCTTTTTAACAACGAATATAACTTATTCCCTTTTCTACGAACATTTAAGACAATTTAGATAACAAAGGATAAAGTGGGAGTTCCACCTATTTTAGTCATGGGATCTAGAGTCATAAAAGGTGTTTCTAATGAATGCCTAGAATCATGTTATAGATGATGAATTCACTCGAGTAAAGATTAGATAAGTGGCTTTGATCTAGACGATTTCGTCGTACAGCTATTTCCACCTTTTGGGGACAACAGCAAAGGGCTATCATAACCACTTAGAAGGCTGGAATAAACATCAATTTGTTTACCAATCATCTCGCAAACATTACATTATTGACAAACTACGAACAATACAGAACAAAGCATTTAGGATCGCCATTGGAGTCACACGGTATACAACACATTCATGATTTAACAGTCGTCCTCCTCATTACTGAGCATCTCACCACGCAAAACAGCTTCTTGAAATCTCTTCATCCTCTTACACTACAGACACTTCCTCTAAAACGACAAAAACCCACTATCTTTACCAGGGACGCCACTAACACCCATCACACATCCACTCATCGTGACAGCAAAACTGTGCAAAAGCACTCACCTCATCGGCACACACCTTGCTCACTGACAAAACTGCAGAATCATTAGCACACTTCGCCACATTTTACAAATGAGAATAATCACTCGACAGACGCGCACTCAGACTCCGCACCAACGAAATACCCTGAAAAGATAGCCTACACAAAATATAACCTTCTGACCACTCATATCCTCTTAGTCCCCTTTTCCAATCATAACCACACAACACGAAGTATCTGTTCTGCTGCACAAACATCCCTCACACCATGGAATCTGTGGGGTGCCCCGCCAACTGTGAGGAGCTCATACGCTTCAACGCACAATCCCCACATCGCTGGACATGACAAAAGCATTCGACACAGTCCACATTCGCAAACTCCAGCAGATCAACATCCCTTCTCTCTTCATCCGATACATAACGAAGTACATCAAAGGCAGGCAAGCTTACACCACATACAATCAAACATGCTCAACCAACGAAAAAATCAAAACAGGCGTCCCACAAACAGGAGTTTCCTCCCCCTTTCTACAGACACCACACTCAAAACAACGGTCTGCGCTGACAACATCACTATCACGGCCACTCACTCAAACATCAAGACAGACTCCAACCTCATCTCGACACTCTTACACTCACATGGACTCAACAAAACAATCTCCACATCAACCCCAACAAAACTCAACTCTCACTTTCCACATCGGATCCTCACGAGCACAGCACAAACCTATTACTCACCATTGACAACGCTCCACTCACAACTCTAAACAACAACCGAATCCTGGGCGTCAACCTAGATACTCAACACACACAAGCAACACCTGTGAAAAAGCAAAACACACCTTCAGCATTCTCTCATGCCTCACTTCCACCAATTAGGAACAACAAGAAACCATCGTGGCCAACTACAAGGACATCATACATCCCCTCTTGGAATGCACATCCACAGTCTGGTCGCCAATCATCTCACAAACAAACATCGACAAACTACAATACAGAACAAAGTTCTCAGGATCGCCACAGGATGCATACGCGACACTAATACGAGTACACAGCACCTGCATGATGAAACAGACATCCTCCCCTTTGCCAAACACCTCACATTACATGCAAACAGCTTTTAAACAAAGCAAAATCTCAACACCTCTCTCCTCATCTCCTCACGCAACAACAACCACCACCTCTCAGACAACAAAAGCCCACAATTTTCAACACGGTGAAGTACGAGAACGATTCACCCCCATCCACGCAGTCATCCAACGCAGTAACAAAACTCAGACAAGCTCACCCCACCATTTCGGCACATACCTAGCGAACAGACGAAATAGTAAAGTCATAAACGCATTTCCCCCACAATTCACAAATCAGAACAAACACTCGACAGACGCACACGCAGAACGCTGGCACAACTCCGCACCAACAAATCACCCTTCTTAGAAGAATGCTTACACAAAATAAACCCCTCTATCCACTATTCACCTCTTTGCCCTTCTCTAAATCTCAACCGCACAATACAAAATGCCTCTTCTCATGTTCACACATACAGACATCGCTCACATCATAGGATCTGTGGGTTGCCCCCGGCAGGTGTGCGGAGCTCATATGCCGCTGTGGGCGGGCGTTTGACTCCCCCAACACCTGACACCCCCAACGCTGGTGCGGGCAATTAGTCCTTCCAACACCTGATGGGGACGGGTTGGTCATCACCACAACTAACCACGACAGCCTCAATGCAGTCAGACTTCATCGTTGGGATACTGGTGATTCAGAAGAAATTATTATTCATCTATCCATGAATCATGAAAACTCACACGCATGTCAAATATAATTAGCTGCAAAGTTCGTGATATTTAGAAAAATTCAGCATTTTCCTCATTTTCATGCACGAGATAAATGTCTTGTGATTTTCATCTGGCACAGGAATAAGATCAATTACATTGTATCTCATGACATGAGAAATGATTTGTTTCGAAGAAATGATCGATTAGACGCCTGGCTACGATTCTGGGAGAGGCCGGTTCATTAATATTATCTAAATAACGTAGTGATTGAATAAACAAAGCCGTGTCTATGTCCTTGAGTAGAAAGCCTTATAGATTGTTTACAACCACGCTCATATGTGTCAAGTTTGAATTAACCACGTTCAGCTGGTGTTACTAGTAGGAACAATGTACCACTATTCACTGCTTTTTTAATTAGTAGTACCAGTAAGCATGACATCATGGTCATATGGGAGATGACATCAAAATGTCATTATCCTATGTAGAAGAAAATGAGAGTAATTCATTCCATCAGGCATCTTAAGATACAGCGATTTAGAAATGGCGCTGCTTCTGATACAACTTCAAAATGAACTATGCAACTACCGAATCTATTGCAAATCACAGAGCAGACTTAACAGGCAGGTAGTACGCTCAATTTCACGTGTTTGATACATGTGTGTGACATACCTAGAACGTTAAATGCTGTGACATGAAGACTTTCAGGCTTTTTATTTACATGTTAACATGTACAAAACAGTAAAGTATGAAATAGTAAAGAAATGCTGCCCCATATAGTAAGTCATGATGAAACAGCAGCCTATACATCATTTAGGTAGTCGGGGGTGTTTGATCATCGTTATCTTGTGTTGGAATCACGAGTGAACTTCTCTCAAGCTTTATTGTCTCTATCTTGTCTCTTTGATGGTCTCCATCTTTGTTGACTACACTGTCAGAACTTTGATTGCGGTGCTTCAGTTCTAAATCAAAGAGTATATTTTTAATCTTGTGCTGTGCAAATATCACGTCTTTCGTATGACTTGAAAACTTTCGCAATTTCTTTGCTACCATATCACCGAATGCAGAAAATTCATCCAATGTCTTAGTGGATTTGTCCATATCATCTGAGCCATGTTCAACCACTAAGTTCGATACTTCCGTTTTTACTTCTTTTGGCAATGCCTCAGAAGAACCAGGCTGATGAGAGGACATCTCCGTGTCTTCTGGGCTATCGTGAAGCTTTGTATTCGGAGATTCGTCACCAGTGTCTGTCCCTGAGCTGTCGTTTGCTTCCTAAAATGGAGATGAATATTTATTTGGTCAGAAATGGGCGTGATGAGAGGCATTCTGTTAAGGCACAATATGAATATTCTTTACTCTACCCAAATATTTAAAGATGAATTTGTGAAGAGAGGCCTTGACCTGATCTTCTAATGTCACATTTGGAAATGATCAAGTCTCCAGATATGTCTAAATATATTCATGCAGGCTGTCAAATCATCTGTTTTTTCGGTGTTCTAACAAGAATTCTGCTTTAACATTTAACAAAACATGCATCGCATTTCCTCTAATAAACGCTGCAGCTGAGAGGTCAACTTTTTAACAAACGCCTCCCCATAGTAAACGCTGCACCAGCAAGAAAATGAGAAAAGAATGACTAAGTGGAGTGCATAATCGTCCATTGAACCGGCAAAGAATAAATCGGTAATGCAATAAGAAGGTTAGATTAGCTTGCCGCTGTTATTGATGCTTTCTCGTGAAGGTGATGTGCCTGGTGATTATTTTGTTGTTTAACTTAGAAAAATCTAGGAAGTGGAAGACATTACTTTTTAATAAACGCTGCAACTTAAAAGTAGGTGATTGCAAATAAAACACCACGGTTCTTGTTATAGGAAATACGGCATCTTGTTAAGTTCAGTCTCGCCATCTCTTTCTGGAAATGGTTTATTGATTCTGCTACAGAGCTGTCGAGAAAGCTTCGAATATGTTATTGTGTGTGATATTATCCCGTGTGTGAATAAATCAATAAGGATTATACTGTTGCAGCATTATGCAGGATTGAAGATTTCGAGCATGCTTTAAATAGTTTGAAAATTGATTTAGACTTGTGTTTTTAGACGTGGACAGTCGATGGCTGACTCCAGCCATCGGTTATTTTTGTTTTCCGATTTTCTAGCATTTTACAGTCTGATTCATGCCCGTGATATGTTTTGCCCTACATTGCACATCATCATCAACATCAATTTCAAAATATCTAGACAGTTATCCTGGAAATTTCATAGGCAAATTAAGAATGGAAATTCAATATCAGATATAGATACCTAGAATTACATAAAAGCACGGTGATTCTAGATATATTTTGGAATTAGTTCGTTGAGCTCCTCCGTTTTAACTGCTGGCTGTCGGTGTTTAATTGGAATAGATTCACGGAGTCAAAAGTTTGCGTTGTCGCCGTCGTTGCCGATAATATGAATTTCAGCATATTCGTTGTTATTCTTGCTAGCATAACATGCATTAAAGTGATATCAGACATAAGAGCAATTATGCGTTAAGTGTTCTTTGATACGGTGATGAAGTTGGTGAGCAGTACTTCGCACATACAGCTGCAAATTGCATGGCCCTATCAAATTTGTAAAAAAAGCACGACTATCTTCATTGCAGATTTATTAATATAAATTAATATTGAACGAACATTTCAGTTTCGTAAGAATGGTCAGAAAAATGCGAAATGAAGCAAAACTGTTTCAACCATGCTGAGATCTCTTATTGAGTGCGCCTGTCCCGTCTTCGTCGGAATCAGCAAAAGCCTCTCAAAACAACTTCAGAGATTGGATAACCGAGCACATCGAATGATATTTGATATATACTATGGTAGTGGCAATCAAAGAACTTGCAAGTGTCATAAAAATGAAATAGCTGCCCGTTGAGATAACCTGAGTAAGTCTCTGTTCCTCAAGATATCGAAAATGAAGCAGCACTGTTTACACTGTCGCATCCCAAGAAAATCAAGAAGTCAGTATACAGTCAGCTTGCACCGGACTTTAAAGAGAAAGAAGACTTTCTTTCCATTTGTAGCATCACTTCTTAACGCGGAGCTATGCAGACAGTCACTTTGTAGGGCGAAATATATCATAGCTCAAGACCTGATCAACCCCAAATGACATTAAGATGACAAGTCTATGATTTATATTACTTAAACTATTTTAGCATTTATTCAGCAGATTCTATGAGTCTATAAATCATGATCATCTTTTATACAAATATTGTACAATAGACAGAGAATAGAGTATTAGAAAGTCATGTTGTATCAGTACTACTTATCAAGCAGCGATGTTTTAGTAATGCTATAATTGAGGTGTCATTTTATATAGCTTTGCCAAATCACATCGTCAAAGTTGTTCATTTAATTTACAATCACATTTGAAGTTCCTTGGAACTGTAGAATGTACACAAATAATGACATATATCGGATTAGTTACTTTTGAAAGAAAATCTTCTGCATTTTATATACTCATGTTTGAGTCGCATTCCAAGCACAAATAAATCTTCTCAATCTCTATTTGTACTGACAAGTAACTTCGCAGTCTATTCAGCAAGTTTGGCATCATAATCAGCAATCATGAACGAGGTATATTGCTCAAATTCGTTGTTTTTTTCATAAATTTCAAAAATAGGTGATTTTAATTTTTGAATTGTTATTTTTGGCTAATAATAAAAGTCCAAGAAATCTATTCGGCTATGCTCGTGCACACAGATTATTTCACATTACGCCTAGGTTAAAATGAAAATGTTTTTGGAATTCAGTGAATTACCTAAAATCTGCTATGTAGTCACGGAAAATCGTGGGACAATCGTTTGGGCAACTAATGAGAAAAGAGCGTACTGCATTCAAATGATGCATACACATCTCACGGATTGGAAATGTGAAATGATCAGCGGACATCATTTGCATTCAAAACAAACGTCTCTAACTCATGAAGCACAAATGCTCAAGTTTCACGAAATTTTGAGTGTGGCTAGATAATACATTCAGCTCCGAGTATGCTAGATTTTCTGATGAATGATCAAATTTAACAAGTGTCTGACGAATTTGAAAATGTGGGGACTTATTGGTATTATTGCTCAATTATTAATTTTCTAAGGAATACTAAGGAGGATAAAACAATAATTTCTAGCATCATTGCTAATGCACGAATAAAAGCCAGATCGTTTGGCAACAGGGTTTTGTTTCTCCGTCAATCCTTCCATTTTTGGCGGAAATGTTTTGTTCGTAAGATACTGTGACTACTGCATCTGACACTCAGTAAAAGTCGAGTGAGTAGTTAGTATTGCGGACGCACTGATAGTGGATACGAACATGGATAGGAACATGTTCCGAATTGCGAATGCGAACATGGATATGAACATGTTCCGAATTGCCTATGGATGCGAACATGGATAGCAACATGTAAATAGGAACCGCGTTCCGATTGATAGGCGAATTGAGATCATACTCAATGATTCGGAACGGCTTGTTCCGAAATTGAATTAGAGTATGTGAATTAGAATAGGGATGCGAACATCTATTTCAGTACTTAAACAGGTGTTTGTTTTGAGACTGCTTGCTCAAATGCGACAATTGTGGCCATTGTGACTATGATGACAATTTTATTTATTTTCATAACTAGGTTAAGTTATAAATACGTGGAAGTTGCTTGATGGTTAGTTTCCCAATTTCATGGATTGTTGCAAGAGACCTTGGTTATTCGCTAAAGGCTATAGAAACTGTTACAAATCTAAATGAAAATATCAAAGCTGGTGATTTAGTTGAACGACTAATGGATCTGGATGAGCATACCATGAATGCTAATTTGGATCGTAGTTGGATAGAAGATTTCTCAATGCTACATTATAAAGACAGTGAAATTAGGAGGATGAAATTGGAACTTTCTGAAACGGAGATAAAAAAAGTGAAACCTTCAATTGATTTATCAAAATGTTCTATCAATGAAAGTGACTTCAGAAAGAAATTAGAAACAGAGACGTTTAAACCATTATGCGAACGGAACTGCATTAGGTGTTTTGAACGGGAAAAATCCCTTCTCTTGTTACCATGTTCTCATTTTGTCATGTGTTCTACATGCTATATACCCTTGGAAACTACATTTTGTCCCCTTTGTGATGAAGAAATAATTTCAACAGTCACTGTATATCGTTCATGATGAGTCATCATGCGTGTCTGTGATTGGTTGCTATTGTGCAGCTTTTGTATATAAGGTTATCACACTTCTATTACAACCATACTTGTTGAGGATTGTAGACATTAATAAACATGCCATTTACCACTATCATTCCTGTTTCAATTATTCACAAAGACAATCTGTTTACTAGCAAGATTTTCTACTCTGCAAATGATGTTATTGGTTACAAAGCTGATCTCATAGATCTGATGGAGGATATTGTCACATTCTATCATTGTGAAGATGATATTGAACTTCAGAAACTCTTAATGAGGACATTGACCAATGCCCTTACGCGAGTACTACGATTTTGGCTCGATGAAGTGTTCAAGCCTCTGAGTTTGACGGAAGCTATTCCACAGAGTTCTCGTTGCTATTGTGAAATGAGAACACGGAAATTGAAGACTTGTTTGCATGATATAATCGTATTTAGCCACTATGAGGAAAATGGTGGTAAATTCAAGGTGGACATGTTTACCGGACCCCCGTCGATGAGCGTCAATGTGGCAGTGCAAGATGACCGGGACATAATCAAGTTTAGAGCATACTATGCTAATCTTTTAAAAGTCTTCGCTTCAAAACCATGCTGTTCATGCTGTCCTCTATCAAAGGATTTAATGTGTAATATAGAACAGCTTATAACTGCAACGACTCAGACCTTGAGTGATGTTGATGACTACGACCTACCATCTGTTACCGTTTGACTTTGTTGCATGGAACTAAGCAAAAATGTATATTTTTATAAATACTTTGCTTTTAACACAATAAAAATGACTGCAAAAAGAAAGGCATCTTTTTCTCGGAAGAATGGTTCTTTTAGACCTTCAAGTCAGTTTAAGAAGGCGTTGCGAAAGTTAAACAGCATGCGAAACAATAAAGTTAAGTGCAAATTAATTCAAAACTCCAGTGATGATTTCATTCGTGATTTGGCTTTTGCAATACACAAATGCCTCCCAATATACAAGCCTTTATTGAGTACTGATTCTCTAAACAGCATTAGAAAATTTTCAAATCCAAGAAGCAGTGATATGAAAAGGCGGAACTTAGTTCAGCGTGGAGGTGGTGGTTTTTTGAATATGTTGAATGATTTTGGAAACAGCATTTACAATGTACTCAACAGTCCACTAGGGAAAGTTGTGGCAGGTGCCGCAGTGTTGCCGTAGACGACGAATCATGGATTGACATGTCATCACTGATTGATGACTCATGTGAATATGTATATAAGAGAGACGCGCTTGTACTCTTTAATCACTTTCAAGCTATCATTCATCGCTGACGGTTGAAAAGCTCCGAATAAGTACAACATTGAATTATGTCTCAAAAAATCTTTATAGTTAGAGAGGAGAGCGACTCATTTGAACGTGATCTCTTTAAATTCCGACCGACAAGGAAGGTTCAAGGGATTGGAAATACCTTTTACTTCCAAACGTTGAGCTATGGTGACGATGGTTTTACCTTCAAGTTCCATTTTTCCACAGTAATGGTATGTCTTCATCTGGTTATAGCAACATGAGACAAATGCGAGTAACCTTTCCGAAATGGCAGCAGATGATACTCAAAACCATCGACTCTTTGGCGAAGGAATGCGTTGTGTTGCCCGAAAGTGCTCCTACACATTGGAGGAAGGCGTTAGAGGAAGGAAGTGGCTATAAGGATTTACCCGAGTTCGATACGCTATTCTTGAAATTGTCCGATCACTTTCAAGCATTCGATCTACTTGGAAATACAATGGAGTGTGATGATCTGAAGCGCGGACGATACATGGGTTTAATACACGTCAACGGACTATACATTGGTGCTCACGGCTCAACCGGAAAAGTGGCATCGTTACAAATGAAAGTTCTACAGTTGGTTTATGAGCCAATGCCGATTGATAAGTGTCTAATCACCATCGATAAATCTACTTCAAAAGATGGGAAGGATGTTGAAGAAAGCAAAAAGCGGGGACGGAAATCCAAGGAAGGGAGTGTTAAGTTGAAATTGAAACGCCAAGATGCTCAAATTGACGAGAGAAGTTATTTTAATGCTGACATTGATGAGGAAACACGAATGCTGTGAATGTGAAATGAAAGTTTCTAAATGTAAATAAAGTTGTTATGGAACATGACTTGTTTTATTCTAAGCAAACTGGTGGGTGTTGGTCTTTAAAGCTTTTGAAATTTCAGGATGACAGATTTTCGCTTATTCACTGATCGCACAATGTGTGTGGCCGGACCAAGTCAGTCCGGCAAAACTACTTTTGTAACTCAATTACTACAATTTAGAAATGAGATGTTTAATAAAGATATTAAAAGAGTTAAATGGTATTATGGTATATTTCAACCACAACTACATTCTGCACTTCGCCAGAAAGGTTATGATGTGAAGCAAGGGTTACCGACAACTGAAGACATCAAAGCAGGTGACTTACTAGTATTAGATGATCTATTACGTGAAAGCAAATCTTCAAAGGATGTAACTGAAATGTTCATTCAAACTGCACATCATAGGGAAGCTTTTATTATCTATATCACCCAAAACATTTTTGATGGAGGGAAAGAGCAAAGAACTAGGAGTTTGAATACACATTATTTGGCAATATTTAAAAATCCAAGAGACAACAGTCAGATACATCATCTCAGTAGACAGATATTACCTCAACAACCTAAAGTTCTTTCAAAAATATATGAAGATGTAACTAAGAAACCACATGGCTATCTATTTATTGATCTAACCCAGGAATGTCCGGAACGACTTCGATTTCGAACAAATATCATACCTAATTCCGCTGAACCAATGACAGTTTTCTCGGTTCACAGCTAGTTTTAAGCAATGTACTTTGTTGCCTTATTATTATTACAAACATGTCGTATTCAAAGATGGTAGTCATTCCTCAAGAGGAGTATGTACAATTGACTACATTACAAAGTGCACAAGAAGTCAAAAATATAGATCAACCTATTACGAATCAACTTAAGGAACTAACACAAAAGGATATGGAAATTCAGAAGATTAAGGATCCCTATCGACGAATGCAGTTAGCAGCTGAAAACATTGATGAGAGGCGACAGATTCGTGATAAGTTGCGACGATTTATAACCTTGTCAACACCTCGACCATATCGTGTGCGCGCTGAGCGATTATTTGACTTCATTGATCCACATGTGAAGTTCAATGAGAGAGGGGAGATAATAGATGAAACAACTGGTGATGTTATTAGAAATAGTCACATAGATGACCTTCTGCAATATGCTGTCGGAGATGTAAGGCGAAAACTAGGTGCACCACAAGGGTGGTCATATTTTCAGAAAATTTTATCTGATCAAAATGTAGCACACAATATTATTGGAGGACCGACTGTGAATGAGTTGGACAAGGGTCACTTACAAGATGAAACAAAAAGTAAAACACCCACGATGGCGGTCAAGCGAGAGCTTCATGACCCCGATGATCTTCAACCAAAAAGAGCTACTAGGCGCTCAATGCGTGTTGGAAAGGATTATAGTAAATATTAAGCAAATATAAATTAAGCTTTGCTTCTCTCATATCATGTCGCTACAAAAGTTTTGCTGCTGTTTGAAATCTGCGCTCGAAGGTAAAGGAGAAGAGGGCATAGAGGTTGATATCAATTGTGTTAGCAGTTGCTGTGGGAGTAATACGCGTGCAAATCAAAATAAAGACGATGAGTACAGCAGTGAAACTCAGAAAGATTTATTACGACTTAAATCACCCCGCAAGTTTCAGTCGTCCGGAGGTTCTAGCTCGTGCAGCAGGTGTGGGGATAGAGAAAGTCAAGAAGTGGTTAAGGAGTCAACCGACTTACACTCTTCACAAAAATGCGAGAAAGCGGTTTCCAACAAGAAAATATGTTGTTAACAATATAGATAGTCAATGGCAAGCGGACTTGGCTGACATGCAACAGATATCACAGTACAATGATGGCTATAAATACATCTTAACCGTAATAGATATTTTATCTCGCTATGCTTGGGCACGTGCGCTGAAATCTAAACGAGGACCAGAAGTTGAAGCGGCTTTTCAGAGCATTTTCGATGAGGGGCGTGTTCCGAAAAGAATACAGACCGATCAAGGGAAGGAATTCGAAAACTCTCATGTTCAAAGTCTCCTTAAAAGTCATAATGTGGAATTGTTTAGTGTCAAAAGTGCTTATAAAGCTGCCATGGTTGAGAGGTTCAATCGCACACTGAAGACAAAAATATGGCGCTATTTTACTGCAAAAAATACACATGTTTGGATAGGTGAGCTGCAGAAATTTGTTAAGAATTACAATGAAAGCTACCATCGAATCATTAAGATGATACCTGTTGATGTTACCCCAGATAATGCGATGGATGTATGGCTTCGATTGTATGATAAGAAAGCGAAAAACATTTCCAATGAAAAGAAAATTAATGTTGGTGATAGAGTTCGGATTTCAAAGGTTAAGTCTACATTTGAGAAGGGGTATCTACCTAATTGGACTGAAGAAGAGTTTTTTGTAGATGAAGTAAATACAAAATTTAGACCCACCATGTATAAATTAATAGATTACCATGGCAATCCAATTGAAGGAAAATTTTACTCTTATGAATTGCAAGTAGTAGACAGAAGTGAAGAGGTGTATATGATTGACAAAATAATTAGGAAGAAAGGTCATGGCAATCAAAGGAAATATCTAGTTAAATGGAAAGGATATCCTGATTCATTCAATAGCTGGATAACGCACCAGGATCTACGAAATGTGGAGGTGGGAGACACTCGTAACTTTTAAGCTAATATAGCATGTGACTTCTTACATATATGAGGTCAACATGTCTACTAACTTCAATATCATTCTTCCAAGCAATAGCAACCCCAAGATATTCCCAAGTAACAAACCATCTCTCTACTCTGTTGAATTCGCTAATCCAATTACTCTGCATGGACCCCATGAAGTTGCTCTAACTGAAATTACTTATTACAACGATATCAGTTTGCTAAAGAACAACTATTTTGAATTACATAAAGAAGTACGAGAGAAGGATGATTGCTTTCGCATATTTCAAAATAGTCTACATGGTACATGGGCTTTTCATCATCTAACTTTACATCCTTTTTCAACATCTTTACCATCTGTTCAAAACATGATTAAAATTCAAAAGGCATTTGCAACGTCAACTTTTGATTCTAAGGTTCCCACAATGAGCTTGCAAGATACAGAAAAGGAAATCGGTAGAATGTTTGAACGAATAAATGATCTCTTCAAGCTGACTTTGAATAAATTCTACAAACCAGTCATAAAGGGGTCAACAAAATTGATGAAGGAAGGGAAGCATGTTCTTCTTGTATTAGGTAAGGATTTGAGTCATACTTTTGGGTATTCCAGAACAACTTTCTCATCAAGGTATTGGTACAATGGACGTGGGTGGAATTCGGAGAGGAAAGTCACTGATTTTCAATGTAGAATTGTGCCATTGTATGCATTACAAAAAAGGAGCATCCGAGTAAAAAATAAATTTGTGGTCATTAGAAGTGTTGAAGACTTTGCAAGAAAGTTTCAAGGATCAGTGCCAGAAACGTTAATGACTTGTGAATATAAGAAAGAGAAAGTAACTTTATTTACTGTTGAAACGGAGGCAGAATTTATTGTTTTTACTAAAAAGACACCATTGGAAAAGTCTGAGTCCGCTGTTATTGAATTCGGATCTGAAATGATTGGGATGTTTAAGGGCCTTGAAAGCGCACCTTGGTTGACAGAATTAAATGATACATTCAAGGTTCAATTGTCCTCTTCTAAACTCAAAGCATCAACAAATGCTTCATGGGATATCCACGTATACAGCGAAGACATATTGGGTGATGAATTGTCTACTTCCAGTGAAGTTGTAAAAAGAGTTAATTTGAACATTGAAAGCTTGAAAACGCCATCTGAATTGTGTACAAAGTTAAATGAGTTTGGTGTAGATTACCTTGATGCAGATGAATATCACTTTTCTTATGATCCACATAAGAAACGCATGATTCTAAAGTTAGGGAAGAACTCTCTTATCAAGCTGGATAGCGTGTTGACGTCCACATTGGGATTCTCAAAATCAACTATTTATGAAGGCACATCAATAGGCGATACAGCCCCATCACTAGAGCGTGATATAAGTAACTTATACGTCTATTGTAACATTATTGAATATACAAGGGTTGGCGACATTGAGGACCCACTTCTGCGCACATTTCCTCTCTCATCCGTAAGGAAGCAACTAATCAATCGAGAATTTATTAACACGATGTATGTACCAATGAGCAGAAATGTCATCAATAGAATTGACATATCAATTCATGATGATACAGGTGAAGTAGTACCATTCTGTGGTGGTGTTACTGTTTTAACACTACACATCAGGACACGAGAATAAGGCTTTACGCTATTGTGGGATCTATAATTATCTACAGGACATAATGTCAGGCATTTACAGTGGTCCATCCTATCAGAGCGGCTATCCCGTGTTTGCTGGAGGTAGACGACAAGTTGGAGGAGGCATATTCGGTGCACTAAGACGTATGGTTCTCCCAACACTCAAAAAGTATGGCGTACCATTCATGAAGCGGGTTGGAAACAGAGCTTTAGACTTTGGTGCAAATGTTGCAGCTGATGCACTTCAAGGGGAGAATATCGGTGAATCCATGAAATTGCGTGCACAGCAATCTGCCATAGACGCATTAGATGATTTAACAAAGACGAGGCGTACAGTTCGGAAGAAACGTAGGAAGTCAAGACAAGTTGGATCAGGTCGAGTTACTAAGCAAAGGCGTAGGAGAAGTAAAAAGCCCACCAGAGCAGCACGTTCTAAATCAAGACGTCGTGTGAAAGCAAGAAAGCGCAAACGAAATTCCACAGCGACTGGAAACAAGTCAAAACGAAGGAAGACAACATATTTGTAAAGCTAATACGATGCAGAGTATCAATGCGGCTTTGTGTTTCTTTGATTCACCACCTCATCAAACTGACATTATTTCCTCAACTATTGTTGATATAGTCCCCACAACAAATATCGATGGTAACCAACAGCCTATTCAGTTTGATATACCTGCTAATCCTCAAGATTATATTGACTGTCAATCCATTGATTTAGAATTG
The DNA here is from genome assembly GCA_907163375.1 of Prostheceraeus crozeri. Lineage (NCBI taxonomy): Eukaryota > Metazoa > Platyhelminthes > Polycladida > Euryleptidae > Prostheceraeus > Prostheceraeus crozeri. The sequence continues at coordinate 215,238 of CAJQUW010015945.1, read as the reverse complement.
TGTATACAAATTAAGAAGACTGATGGTACCAATATTGATTCAACTAAGGATAAAGTGGGATTGACAAATCTTCCTATTGCCAGTCTATTCTCAGATGTGTATTTAATATTGAATGACAAACAGATTGAAGGAGGGCATCGAGCATATCCCTATGGAGCATACATAAATACAATGACGCAATTTCAGAAGCAGGCTAAACAGTCACACTTGCAAGTTGCCGGCTGGTATGATGATCAGCAAGGGAAATTTGATGAGGTTTCAAATGGAGGTTTAAAAAAACGAATGGAATTGACAGCAGATTCAAAGGAATTATACTTGAAAGGACCTGTCTATCTTGATTTCCTTCGTCAATCTAGATATCTACTATCACAGGTTAAAATGCAATAAAATTTATTCGCGCAAATCCTGAGTTCGCGTTAATGGCTTTTGGAGCTACAAACTATCAAATCAACATAAGTAGTGCCGTGCTCAATGTAAGGAGAGTAACAATGAACCCGTCAGTCATCAACGAGCATGCGACAGGATTGAGGAAAAGCAATGCAATATATCCAGTTAATCACAGTGTGTTAACAAACTTCACAATTGGTGCGGGATCATCCTCTCATGCCTACCCAAATCTTTTTCCTACTGCGATGCCGAAGGCGGTGTATATCACATTTGTGGAAAATGAGTCATTTATTGGTGCTTTTGAAAAGAATCCATTTAATTTCCAACACTTTAACGTTAGTAAACTAGCACTCTATCAGGATGGAAAATTTGTTCCTTGCAAAGCTTATGAGCCTAATTTTAAAGAGGGTAAATTTGCACGTGAATATGGTTCTACTTTCACTGCACTGAGCATGTTTAACACAGATGATTCAAATGGAATTACAATGGATATGTATAAAAATGGTTACTTCTTCATTGTATACAATCTCACAGCAGATGCAGATCTAGGCGGTGAAAGCGTAGGAGTTACAAAGCCTGGTAATCTACGACTAGAGGTGTCATTTGAGTCACCTTTGAAGAAAACAATTACTTGCCTCATTTATGCTATCTATGATAGCAAAGTTGAAATAACGAGAATGCGAGACGCAACTGTCAGCTATCAGAGATGAGTAACTTAAGCAACATACAAATCTTGAGGAAAATGGGAAATGCTCATCCCTACTCCAAGTCAATATTTCTTGATGTCTTTTCTAGAGATAATTTACCTAATTCAATTCCTTTCTATCATTGTTCGCTTATCATCAATACGGACAGCAACAATCTTCCTGGTAAACATTGGGTTGCAGTGTACATCAATCGCTATAAAGTGGCTGAATATTTTGACTCTCTTAATCTACCTCGCTTACATGACATTGCACTATGGATGAATAGGTTCTCCTGGACGATTAAGAAAGTTACATCGTTTCCACTTCAAAGCAATGTATCTCTCATGTGCGGCGGTTATGTGCTATATTTCATCAACGAGAGACCATTGAAAAATAACTGTAAAAGTGTTTTACAACTTTTTTCGAAAGACTGCTATAAAAATGATGTAATTCTTACAAAGTATATTGAAACTGTTTTGTAATAAAGTTTTATTTTATATGTAAATATCCTTGTTTTATGTTCCAAATCGTTGGGTTTAGAGGGAAAGCAAAACATGTTTACATTTCAATATGTATTTACAAATGTACAGTTCTTTTCTAAATATTTACATAGCTACAATGTAGATTTCACAAATATTTTAATCAAATCACATAGGATGGGAGGAACATCATTTATGTCTTTAATGCCGGTTATCACAATCTTTCCATTATGGAATACATGAACATGATATGGGTGCCAGTTAGTCATCTGTGCTGCTGGAAATAGTTCCACTTCATAAGTGAGATTATTTGATGATGTGACTTTACGAAAGTCATAATGATAGTTCAATTCACATAGCACAGTCATTGTCTTCACTTCCCATTCAGATAATGAGTCTCTAAGTAAATTTTCCAACGTAGAATGTAGATATGGTAGATCACCATCAGTGAAGCCACCAACACACTGAATTGTTCCATTTGGAAAGAATAGGATAGTCACATATTTATCCTTCCTCTGTATCCTCCATGTTAACATTGAGGGTCTTCCCAGATGTAGATTCGTTGTCGGCTTCATCTTGTGTTTTATTAATAACCATTGCTTTCGATTGGGAATGTTCCGCTCGATTTCTTGAAGATTGAGTTTTGAGTTTACTTTTGTAGTTAACATGCGATTCACGACTTCCATCCGCTTGATGTCCTCCATCCTTAATGAATGAAATCATATGTGGTAGTATCTCTTTTGTAAAGTTTCTCCATGTGACGTCACTGAAACGGAAAAATCGATAGTCAATATCTTCTCTCTTTGGTGAACAGACGTATAGCTTGACGGTAGAGTCACACTTTATCCATACCTTTTCATCGAGGGGAATCTTCATCCGTGTCTTATGGTTGTCAATCAGATCAGCGAAGTCTTTCAGTGAAGATAATGCGTCAAGGCTAATGCAAACGCCACGATGTTTTCCACCACTATTTGTTATTAAGTGACGAAAGACTACTTTCTTAGAATTTGTTATGTGAATGCTTTGTGAGTCATTTAATTTCCATGTTCTAATGTAATGAGGCATGTTTTCAAATATAAACCTAAATTTATTTGTTTGCATGAAGCTTGCTATTTTACATCTCAACATATCGGAATGATGTTGAGTGCTACGTCTTCAATTCATAGTAGGACTACCTATGTTTTAGTAATTATTTCTACACATCGGAAAGATGTAGAAATTTCATTTTATATTTAATCTACCTATATATTATTAAGCATGACTACGCAGAAATGTAGTGATTGGTTAGTTTACTTCGTTAAATTTCTTAAACTTCTACGTCACCTGTAGCAGGAAGGCATCTCCTTCTCTTTGAAGGTGGGGGAAGACCTAAACTATAGTGTCCATATGGTAGAGATAGATTTTTATTTAACCAACAGCGCTTATCCTCCCAAAGTGAAAGTCCTCGCTTTCTAAATGATTTTATAGTGACTACGTGATTTGTTGAATTTATAATTGTCATTTCCTCATTTGTATCTTTCTCACTGTAGTACACAGTCCTATAATCATTATGTTGTAATTTTTTAACTGCAGCTCTCTGCACTCCTTTTGCCCGCTTGATGCTATCACAAGTTGAATCTAGATATTTCATTGAATACATTTTTGGTTTTAGCAAGATCATTTCCTCAAGCAACTTTCCCGCACACTCATCCTTAAAACAACCTAATCTGGCTCTGTTTGTTACTGAGTATAGTCGGTGATGACTGTCATAGTTTGAAGAGTCAAATTTTTCACCAAAATATAGCAGTACATCCTCCAAGCTGACAGATGGTGAGGTGTACAAACATAGGAAAAAACTATCGGTATCACCTCCACAAAGCCGCGTTCTATTTATCAGTGGACATCTTTTCAAATCATTGTAGTATAACTGGTACATTTCCAATTTGCTATAGTCAAGTACCGCCTGACCAACATAAATCAATTTATTCAACATTATTGAAGGTTTATACATTTCCATGCCAACTAGATCTTCATCAAATATCTTATGCTGTACATAGAGAGGATGATTTGATAATTTTCGACATTGTTCCACGCTGTTTACTAATTTGAATTTTCTTCGTCTTACATTTTCCATTGTTTTACCATATAAAGAATTATTTCTCAACTTATAAAATGACTTTTCAAAGTTGGTACTTGATTGAGCTCTCTTTTGTGAATTCATATCAATGTACGTTCTCAACCATGGCTTTTGTGTGAACTTTATACCGTTGTGAATTTCTGTGATTTTCATACCCATGGATAAATAAAATTTTAATATTGAATAGTGTACAACATAATTTTCCCTATTGAATTGATGAAGCAAGAGTTTTTTAGTTGAACTGAATTTAGTGTCTGGTCTTATTTTCCTATGTAAATCCTTCATATAAGTTGAGAACATATTTTGCTCTACGGTCTGCATCTCTGGCGCTAATGGGAAATCGGCAGTGTCATCATGTATGTTTGCAGGATATTCCAAGTTCAAATCAAAAATATAGCCAATTTCACCATCATCATCGATAGTTTGTATATTTTCTTCGTTTAGAAAATAGCTTACTTCACTATCACTCAACCATTTAAAATTTGAATGTGGTAGACTCTTACTGAGCGAAGAACCGTAAAGGTTATTGACATCAATGTAAGATAAGTGACGACTTTCATCTGTATTATTTTGTAATTCCGAAATGCGTGCACGTGCTCTGTGAATGTTCGTAAAAGTCATTCCACCCCTTATTCCCCTTTCGAAGAGATTATACATACTTTCGTCTTGTATGTAGTGTGGAGGATCATTAGATGTCAAATTTAAAGCTGAAGTAAAGCTAAGATGTGGAAGGCTAACGAAATAGACAGGATCTACTTCATCTTCACTTTGACTTAATGACCTAAAAACTTCAAAAATATCTGTCAGTAATAATACATCCAGTTTCAAATATGCAAGCATGTAATCACCAAAATTGTTACAATTGAAAGCAAACCACGCATTACTAGCGTGCTTATATTCTTCATCTGAACAATGTTCACGAGTGAGATCATTATAAAATTCACATCGTGGTGGCAGACATTTTTCTGACAATGTACTTAGACTTTTGAAATAACAGTAGGGAAACACTCCCTTTTGATAAAGAATATCATCTGTTAACAGGGGAAATTCATTTCTTAGTTTTTCTACATGTTCATAAACTTGCAATCCTCTTGCTAACTCACTCAATGATGCACTTAAAAATTGATAAGAATCTAAGAATTTTAACTTGAAGTAGATTGTTTTTCCTTTGTATTCGTTCACAGGGACGCTGGCGGATAGAGTTATATACTTTTCAGCTGTTGCTGCTACTACTTCCAATTTCCATGACTTCTTCTTTCCAATTGCTTTATAGCAAACGATATGACTATCATAATTCTTAAAATTATGGAAGAAGATGGGTAGTTCCCGCCTATTTAGTTTTAATCGAAGATTGCATTTACTGCATATTGTTTGTCTATATCTTCCTGTTAAATGGTCGTGATCTCTTACCTTTATGCAATCATCACTAAATACAGCTTTACATTTATTACAATTTTTTACATTTTTATGTTTTTCTTCTTCATCAGAAGAAAGAGACATTGGTTGCCGGCTTATTGCACGCTGATTATCATATAAGTTTTGAGCTATATTTTCTAGGTGATCCAAGAAGTCCATAATACAATTCTCTCCTTTGAAGACATAATATTTGTTTTCAAATCTGGACTGGAGAGCTTTATGCCAAACATGATAAACACCAACTGCTGCCGGTTTGTGTAGTTTATTATCGATGTAGCACTCTATATCTGCATAAACAACTAAAGGAGGACTTAATTGATATTCCATGCTACTTGTGCTTACCTCTAGTTGTTTAGGCATTCTTTCTATTTGTGCCTTTCCACGAACACAAAATTGATAATGTCGCTCCAAAGTTGTCTTATATGTAAACGATTGGGTACATCGATCGCAGAAATGTTTATATCTTCTATTTATTTTTCTATATAATCTTGATAGTTTTCTGATTCCACAATAGTGTGCACGTTCATTGTTTATAATTAGTAGTATATTCACAGTTCGTTTACCAATAAAGTTGCTGCTATATCGAACACCTTTTATTCCTTTTTCATAAAGGTGAATGTTGATTTTAATGTCATTATTTTTCTCAAACTTAGGAATATCTTTAATTGATACGGGTGTAGAGATGTAATTCATATTTAGTTTAGATGTCCATTTACTATATGATTTTATCTCATTCCTAGAATATGATACATCATTGTAATGTAGCATTGATAGAACTGAATACAAGAAACAGTCATTTGCATTTGAATGTACATTAATTACAGCCTTCGAATCTTTCAGACTCTTTGGTAGATTAAATACCTCTCCACCAGAAAGTAATGGACTAGTAATAACATTGAATTCTATATTTAGTATTTCATCTATAACCCAATTGCTACCCTTACTTGCAAAAGCTTCAATATGACTTGAGAGACTATTTAAGTTATCTTGGAACCATGTATCATAGTCATAAATATAGTTTGTGGATGATGAAGTAAAGTGTGCGAGAAACGTTTCATCTTCCTGAGGATTTGATCTCACATAACGAATTTGTGCTACCAGACGACCACGTAGTTGAAAATTTTCTAGAAGGTTTGACACTAAGTTCTCTAATATAGATCGCATACTTAATAAAAAGGAAGTTATATCTACTGTGTGTGCTGATGGTGTGATGTCGTATACACGAGCATGACCGTTAAGCGCGCTTTCGCTGAGACTTGTAGTTCCATAATTATTTTGAATATTCATCTCACTATTCGTATTATGCATATTCATATGCTGACGGAATTTGCTTATAGAATTATACGTTTTACCACAGCGGGAGCAGCATTGCATAAAGATCAAACTGTTATTTGAAGCGCTGATTGGTATATATCTAGACGTTGATTCAGCAGTACTAGATTTGGGTATTTGACTATCATTAGCTGAGATACTTCGAGGATTTGAATTTAAATTACAATTACTTGGTTGCTTATCACAGACTAGATTGTGTCGCTTTAGATTATCCTGCCGTTTCGTTTCATATGGACACTTCCTACACTGATAAGTTTTTCCTAATGTACAAAACTTTTCATGGCGTTGCAAATTACCATTAAGAGTAAACGTTTTTCCACATTTAGAACAGACAACCATGTTTATTAAACTGGTCAGGATTATAATTTTGCAGACTATATATATTTTTTATCATCCTATGACGTCACAACGATTACTAGCCAATGACATTTGTTCCAATCTACGATGAAATAAGAAGACAGGACTTGTAACAATTTCTTTTTCCATTTAAAGTCAAAACAAAAAGTAAAAGTAAAAAGTTTACATTTTTTCACACTTGACCCTGTCGCTGTGCGACAGTTTGATATGGTGGCACTGCTCACAGCAGTCGGTCGTGTCCTCCATGTGAGACAGCCTCACTCTTGTGAATTCCCCATCGCGAAACACTAAGTGCATCAGCGTCTCACGCTCAAACTGTCGACCACCTCTGGCTACAGAGGAGGACAATAGTAGGTTTGACTGTGTTAAATTTCTAACGGACACAATCAAACCCCTATTCTCCTCCCTGAGCTTAGTTTCTCTCTCCTCAGCCATCTTCAGGCGTTGCTGGTACAGTTTTAACCTCTCTTCTAGCCGCTCATCATTCTCGGATGTATCGTCTAGGTCGACATTGTATTGTCGTAGTAAAGGAGCAGGAATAGAGACTGGAGCAGGAACAGGGATCGGAGTAGGAGCAGGAACAGGGACTGGAGCAGGAGCAGGAACAGGGATCGGAGTAGGAGCAGGAACAGGGACTGGAGCAGGAGCAGGATCAGGAAAGGGGACCGGAGTAGGAGCAGGAGTTCGGTATTGAAGGATCGGTGTAGGGGGCAGCTGAACGCTGCAAGTTGGCGACGCACGGATTCGGGAGAATGATATTTCTTGTGATGCGAAATCACACATATCCTGAAATGAGAAGAAATAATTGTTTACTATCTATATGTCCTTATAATGAGGATAGAGCACTACAGTTCTAACAAAATTGTGAAAATCGTACCTCAGGAGTCAACGGTGAAAAAATTGTCCTGAATCGAATTATTTTGAAAATAGATATCACTGTTATAATTTTAGAACAGCATTTATCAAGAGAAATCATGAGATTTAGTTATTAATTATTAAATTCGGTATTTACAAGGGAATGCCTTGCTTCATCCTCATCAGAAGATGTGGGCGACGAGGTGGTCGATGTTGAAGAGGACGAGGTGGTCGATGTTGAAGATTCGCTACTCTCGTCTGAATCCTCCCTCTCATCGGATGAGGACTCCCGTATCGTATAGGGACGCTCCTCATTATCCTCAACGGAAGTTGTAGTCGCAGGTGTTGAGGCGACGCTATTAACCCTGGTATTTTTCAGGGATAAGGATCTCATTACCTGAAACGGTAGAAAAAGATAGAAGAAAAATTTAGTAAATGGATTATGTATGATACATTAAGAAGTGGTGAGAGGAACTTATAATAACGACTATAACAGCTGTACTTACGGGACGTGGGCTACTTGTTTCTTCTACCACACGCATCTTCGGTACCGGTGGCAGAATTTTAAACAGCTGTAAAGAGAAATAACATTATTTTACATCAAAGGTGATTAATTTTTATCAACATGACTTACATTTCTCACTTGAGGTAACTTTTTGACAATCTTTGTCTTTTTCTTCGCTTGAGACCTCGGACACTGAAATGTTTTAAAAAATTGAATTTACTTCATACATAGCGAAACAAATGTTCTTAACATTATTCATTTTTTATTTTAAATTTAGCATGTGCAGTTATCAGTACTCACCTCTAAATCACTGGATGAAGACTCACTGTCCAGGAATTCTCTTGATTTGAATTTTCTTTTTGTGGGGGGTTTTGTTGGGGGTTTTGAGGGTTCGGCGCATTGACTTAGAACTCCTTCTGCAGCCCTATCCTCCTTCGCGAACAGTCTAGCCAATTTGTTTCTTTCGGCTTTCGAGGTCAGGTTAACTCCACCCCTGCCATTCTCCTGCGCACAGGATGCATGCCGGATGATGAAGGCTTTGGACTTTTCATCGTTGGCCATTTTTGTGCTTCGCACGTAGGCTCTGCAGGTCAGGCAGTAGACATAAGTGCAGCCCTCCTTGAAATTGCAGTCTTTATGTCCACTCTTGTTGGCATGACGCACCGTTTGTTTACAAGTTTCACAGTAGTGGAAAATTAATCTTTGGCGTGCAATGCTTGCTTGACGAACCATTTCTGTAAGTCATGGAAAACGTTTGTCATTACATTGTCTGGTAGCAAATATGAACTCATTTAAGTAACTATTGTATAAATATTGGAAAGTAATTCTACAGTCATTAATTTTCTGACAGAGATATATATTTTTTCGAGATAGAAACCGAAAGTCGAAATGTTGAATTTATCTTGAAAAGGGTTGTTTACATATTAACATGAAATTGAAATCAGCTGATGTATTATTATTTTATTTCGAAATGAAATCATAGAAACGAAACTGTTGTTTTAAAAAAGATAAACATTTCTGACTTTGGTTAAACAACTTTTAATTTGTAAATGGTCCACAGACTATCACTTTGAAAACAAAATTAGCATTTGAATTATTTACAAATTTGAAGCACACTTTGGAAATGTTTATCTTTATTTAAACATTTCATCATATAAGCTTGTGTGCTTTATAGGTTTTGAAAATGTTATAATTAATTATGAAAATTAATAATTCTGTTTAACAATATAACATATAGTGTTCCTAACTTAAGATCCAGCCACATGTTTTAAACTATCTGGTTATAAGAACTTAGTAATGTTCCTACTCCCAAACTATAGAAAGTAGTGAATAGAAGAATGTAGAACTCACTTCAGAATTGCAGTTATAAATAGATAAAACGGAGAGACGGAGAACGAGGTCTGCTATGCACACAGAATAATTCAAAAATGAGTGAAGAACGGAGCTCTACAACTTCTTCATATATGATTCTAACAAAGGAACCATGAACAAAGACCGGATGTCATCATAACATCACATTGGTATAGAAAAACAAACTGTTAAATTCAAACAAAACTAAACAGCTGATATATTTTAATGATGAAATAGAAAAGTGCCATCAAAGTCATTGATGCTAGAGTGGTACATGTAACCGCGAAGTTAAACCAATTAACATGTGATGAAGATGGATTCCCTGCAGTTCTAAACATTTAAAATTCTACTTAAGTTAAGGATTTCATCTAAATTGAAATAATAAAGAAAAAGTCATCAAGTTTTAAGAAGTTAAATCCAGACTGCATCATAAAACGCGCAAAAATCAAAATTTAAATTTCGCGCCAAATTTCGTAAAATCAAATTTCGCGCCAAATTTCGAAAAATCAAACTTCGCGCCAAATTAAAATTTAATGGCATCTAGGGTTAGGGTTAAGGTTAGGGTTAGGGAAGCAAGAAGAGTATCTATGGCACACGGAACCCATGGGTAAATAAATAAGTGCGCGAAGCGCACTCGAAAATTTATTTACCCTATAATCCGAAAAATTTCGAGGGCGCGAAGCGCCCGAGAAAATTGAGGCCCCCCCGCCGTGTATGAAGGTCAAGGTCGAGTCAAAGGTCAAGTTCATGTGGAAGTTTATGCATTATGGTCATTTCGAGCGATCAAACTTTAACTTTGAAAATTTTCAAAAACTTGAAAACTTAGTTATTTTTGAGAAAAACTTAGAATTTTTCCAGTTGCATACACTTGCATACAACAGGGATTTCTTCATCGAATGGGTACATACCTTATATCATTAGAAAGGTCTTTTCATTCTGATTCCAATGATGTATTGTATGCAATATGTATGACGCCATCCGAAGCAGCTATAGCCCTTTGAAAGATAGATAGAATTTAGTTGAGAAACTTAGAAATTGAAATCATAAATTTTTCTTCCTGCATACACTTGCATACAACAGGGATTTCTTCATCGAATGGGTACATACCTTATATCATTAGAAAGGTCTTTTCATTCTCTAGCTGATGATGTATTGTATGCAATATGTATGATATCATCCTAAGGTGAAAAAAGCATTCAAAAAACACTGTAAATCTATTCAAACTTTCATCCAATTTGACTATCATTTGAATTACACATTAATATTCATTTCAAATTTGTTCTAGTACGTTCGGTGCTGTTTCAAAGTCTCAAACAAGTGATTTGAAATATATATCTTCCAAATATTAAACTTGGAAATACTTATAGGTAGCTATTTCAGAGATGAATATATCTATCCCCAGTTCCCATTCAAATCCTATTAGAAATTCGATTTGTGAAATTATAAAAACAAGATTGTTCATTTATGTAAGTGTTATTAAAGATAAAAATTACATATTGTCAATATTGGGGAAAGGAATCAGTCTCTTCAGGTCAACTCGAACACATACTCTTGTCTTTTTGGGGGCACCAGGGCAGCGGCGAGGCGTGGCAGGATCCATTATGCTGAACTCCAGCGCAGTTGTTAAATTCTGTTCTTCAGGCTCTAATCGCAGACATATCCGCTTCATGTTTGTTTTTCGTGGAGCATTTCGAACCTGACTTCCACTACGTGTCTTAACTGTTATAACAGCTTCCACCGGTGTTTCGATGATACTCCTCTGTAGTACCAAACTTTCATCTTCTGATGATATTGGATCAGGAGTTACAGGTCCTCTTACGAACACTCTGGGTTCGCATGGCGATTCCGTCCTTTCAACAGGAGAAGCGGGAGGTGCTGTGATACGTTCCATTTTCAATGTGATTAGAATAATATAGATAAGATAGCTGATAATATGGTACTTGAGGATTAGAACCTTTGATAAGAATTGGTACACAACTAGGACTTATATACTTTTCGAACAAAGGAATTCCCAACAGCCAATCAGAGAGGTTCCGATTTTCCCTAAAGGGATATATAAGGATGTAATTGTTCCAATTAAGCAAGTTCTAATCCTCGTGACCTGAGTAGACATTAAGAATCTACTACGAATCTATTTCATGATGAGTACCCAGAAACAACTGTTCTGTTACCAAAATGAAAGCCAAGTAATTATGGGTGGACCGTTGGATGCGAAGGTTAATTTGTGTTGCGGATGTAAAGTGGAACTCTGGAAGACTTTAACAGTGACAGCACTCCAAAGGAGAAAAGGACTGTCGGCGAAGTGCCCTATACACGAGTGTGATCACGACTTCACAAACAATGCAACTTTCCTCGAATGGGCTGAGGACTTCTTGAAGTTAACGGAGTCCCCCGAGGGACGTGACTTACCTTCTTTCATTTTTATGGTTAATTACACTTACATTGTAAACCTCTTGTTTTCATTTCGCAAATTCTGTAAATGAGATTCTGATTAGTAAATAATAGAACATTCATAACATAATTTCTGAATTCTAAACGCATTATGAAAATAAATAAAATTGTCATCATAGTCACAATGGCCACAATTGTCGCATTTGAGCAAGCAGTCTCAAAACAAACACCTGTTTAAGTACCGAAATAGATGTTCGCATCCCTATTCTAATTCACATACTCTAATTCAATTTCGGAACAAGCCGTTCCGAATCATTGAGTATGATCTCAATTCGCCTATCAATCGGAACGCGGTTCCTATTTACATGTTCCTATCCATGTTCGCATCCATTGGCAATTCGGAACATGTTCATATCCATGTTCGCATTCGCAATTCGGAACATGTTCCTATCCATGTTCGTATCCACTATCAGTGCGTCCGCAATACTAACTACTCGAGTGCGAGATAATTGATGTACGTGTCAAACACCTGAAAATTGATCATGTTTGATCAATGGATGAATTGATCAATAGGTTCATCCATATACTGAAGCATGCAATATTAATCATATTCACACTAAATTCATTTTATTTATAATTTCATGTCTATATCAATTAATTTCACAGTGCAAGGAGATCACTTCAGTATATTCAAATATAAATTAACTTCGGCTATTTACACAATGAACCAGTAATTGTAGCAATGACTATTTTTGCGGAATCGAACTTTTATGGTGATAACAGTGATAGTAAGCCTGACACAAGCAATGCGGTTCGCTCATGGGAAAATGCTCAACTTGAACACATGCCACACACATATTACTAACTACGTGTATATGTAGTTCAATTGTCGCCTAAATTATCTTGCTGACACAATTAAAACTTGAAAAATATGAAGTTGTTTACTAATTGCATTGCACTTAGTCAAGTTGTATTGAATGAAATCTTGCACTGACGACTGCCTGACAGTATGGGGCTCCGGTAGCACACTGCATCGAATTGAGAGGCTACAAAATCTTGCTGTACGAGTTATGTCTGATTGTTCAAAAAGAGCAAGTAGAAACCACTCTACAGGGAATTGAAAGTGATGCCTATTCGTGAAAGGGTGGATTTCAAGCAAGTCACACTGGTGTACAAAGCCATAAATGGTTTGGCCCCAGGATATTTGCAAGAAATGTTCACAAAGCGGACTCAAAGTCAAGTTACACGACAGACATCTGCCGGAGAACTATACGTACCGCATGCCAAAACAAAACTGAGAAAGAACACTCTTCGATGTATATGCCCGAAGCTTTTCAACCTCATGAAATCGAAGTATCAAAGAGTGTGACACGATCCGAAGTTTCAAAAGTCGATACTTCGACCATTTCTTTGGGAATTTTTGAGCGTTTATCTGACTTTTCTCTCCTTACTTTTGTCAATTTCGCTCACTTTTGTGTTGTTGTTTAGAGGACCATTCCAAATTAGCTATGCTACAAATGTTGTCCTCTTATAATAAAAAAAATATTACTATTAAATGGACCTAGACTAAAATAGTCAGACTTACGTATACTTACGGAATTTTTTAAGAGTCTGCGGAAATGGATCAACGCCAACTGTTAGAAGGTCCAACAATCAAAAAAGCCTGCCTAGGGATGTAAGTACTATCGGAATTGTCTGATCAAAATAATATTAGATATATAGTTTGAAAAACAGTATTGGAACTAGTCTCAATTGTCTAGAAATCACGGGAAAATAATGGGAACAGGAAAAGATATTCGAAAAAAGAAGGGAATTTTACAGAAAATTTCGGGAGATTATGACAATTTTACAAAAATTGCATAGACAATTGGTATCTCATAGAAATTACAGAGATCAAGGAATATTATAGCATATTGCGGTGAAAAGAGGAATTTTTCGAAAATTACAGACAGTTTATGTCGCATTTCATAGGAATTACGGAGACATTGGAAATTCTACTAGAATTGCGGAGACAATGATGAATACATAGAAATTATTGAGACATTAGAAATTTTACAGGAATTGCGGAGTCAATGATAATTATACAGAAATTACGGAGACAATAGGCATTTTATAAAAGTTGCCTAAAGAGTGGGAATTTCAGAGGATATTACGTTGAGAAGAAGAATTCTGTAGAAATTACGGAGACAATGGAAATTCCTTAGAAAGAAAAATTCTAAAGAAATTATGGAGGCATTTGAAATTCTTTAGAAATTCGGAGATAGTGGAATTCTATAGAAATTACAGAGACAAATGGGCAATTTTGTAGAAATTATAGAGATAATGGCAATTTCATTTGAATTACTTGGACATTGGAATTTTTCAGATATTTCGTGCGACAATTGCCATTTTATAGAAAACACTGAAAATAGGCTAATGGAAATTGAGCGGGAAATTTTGAATACAAGTTGTCTTCCAGTAGAAACCTAGGGATTATAGCAGATGGTGAGATTTAGGTGTGGTTCAGTGTAGACAAGATTAAATCATCAGAGTTACCTGCACATTCAGGACATTGATATTTGAAGAAGAAGGAACACAAATATACTGACGCACATATCCTGTGGTTGGCGTTGTTTGAATGGCAACATTTGCAGAGGAGCTGCCACCGATAGATATAATGAGAGGAGGTTCCGTATTTTCATCTTCATGTGCAATAGGAATGGTGAGGGTGTCGTTTCGCTTTGGAAGAATTTTTCGTAGCTTGCCTGACGCATCGGGTAAATTTCTAGTTGGAATACTTCCTTTTTGCAATCTCCTTGTACGACTTCTTGTATTGATGAAGTCACTCTCCAGAAAATGCATTGAGCAAATACGTGAATGTATTGAAGGTTTAAATTTTTTAGGTGTTCTTCCTATTTTGTGCAGCCATACTCTCAGAAGTGGAATATTGTCGAGAGGAAAGTTGTGAAGCGATAAATTGGTTCCACATTTTGCAGAAGCAAGTCCTTGTGTGCACCCTCTTACAGAGCAAGTTTTACCCATACGTGAACAACGACGTGCAACTGAGTGAGAGAAGACGATAATTCTTATTCTACCGTGATCGATGTTGTTTACCCCATGATAAAGCTCGTCTAGTTTGCCGTCCAATGCGATTGCGTTTCCCTTTTCACGACGACACGAGCGTTGTTAAGTCAATTTCAATGATTGTGCATTGGCGTCGCTTGTCATACTTCATTCTCATCTGCTGAAGACACAAGTTGGCCAATAGCCCGTTAGCTGTTTTCACAGCATGCTCTTCCATTTTCTCTCTTTCCTCTACTGCTGGAGTGCCTTGTTCAAACTTCTCAGCTGAAGTGGTTGCAATTCTGTATTCAATTTTTTGACCCGTTTTACTCTCTGTATCACTATTCCTCTCATCTCTCGTCTGACGATCTCGTCCTTGTCCGTTCTTTCTTCATTCCCCTGCCCCCTTGACTACCTCTGTCCTCCAGGCTCATAACCAGATCCAATCTACAGAAGCGCCATGGCTCTTGGAGGATGGAGCGTTGAAATACGGGTCACAGCGTAGATAGTCCCATTTTGCACAAATGATCTCGATCATGCTGTTTGTCATCGTCCTTGCTAATTTGTCGTGAACATGTTGGTGAACGCTAACCTAAACTGTTTGACAGCAGTATTTTGACAAATAAAAAACGAAAGATCACTTGCACCTGGGTCCTTCCGCTAATCAAAACTAATCGTATATGACTCAGTCTCTCTTCGGAATTATGCTACTATGTACAGTGTATATTGCTTCAAGAAATCACTATTTAATCACATACTTTAGAACGCATCGAAGCAAAAATATCAATTTCGACTGAAAACATTGATGATTCCTCAAAATGTAGCTAGGCCGCCGAGTATTCTACGTGCAGGTCGTTTTCATTACTTCACATGATTTGTCAAATGGGCAGCAGCAAAGCAAATAAGATGTCTATTATATAAACCATGAACCTCCATCTACTCATCATGCGAGTAGCATCTCTCAAATTATTCTGAACAGTAGAACAAAACTAAATAAAATCTTCCTTTCAGTATCTGATGGATGTAAATAATATTTCAATAACAAATTTCATTTTATTCTAAGAATCATTTCTCCAGAAGAGAGATGTTACAACGGAGAGTTCCAGTGCAAGATTATGTTTTATTAAATGTGATGTTGTCTTTGCTGTTTTACAAGACTTTAAAGGTATTTTTCTTAAAATGGTAAAGTAAACCAGATTTACGTTTATAGTTCTCTGTTTTCACAGCGATGTTGTCCTCGAGCTGAAGTGCTCGCTGCTTGAGCTGGTTGTCATGTTGTCATCGGAATGCATTGACTTGATAAATACCCATAACCTATTAAATTTTGAACCTGATTATCAACCGGTGCCTGTGATTGCCCCCCTCGCCCAAAAACAAAGAAATATTGAACATTCAATTCATGAATTATCTCGCGATTATATTCAATTTTCATCCCTTTTAATGAAAACTGAAAGTAATGAATACTTTCTTAATGAAGTCACTATCGATACTCTGAAATGTTTTGATCAGTACACCCTTTTGCCCTTTTAATTTGTCATGAGTTTAACGCCTTATCTTCCCTGCCACAACGCGTCTGATCAGGATTCGAATGCAGGTCAACTAGAAAGCTAAACAAGTGCTCAGTCTACACTTGGATTCAATGTGTGTCAGATACATGGACCATGTGGCCACAACTTTTTAATCATCTTTCAACTATGTCTTCTATTTTTTCTACCGGCATTATAATATCAACTTGTAAAATAATTTTGTTGAACGCGAACAGTGACATTCGATACACCGAAACACCTACATATACCTAAATATTTATTCGGTCCTGTAATTTATTCACCCCGATCATTGTGTCGCTAAACAGAATTCCTTAATTGCAGACGTATCGAAGGAATTTGCGGACATTTGAACGAATAAATTCTGGTCAAAATCTTGGAATTGTATCGGCCACGGCGTCTCCATGGGTAAGTCCAGCTATCAAATTATTTAAAACGGAATAACTGATCAGATTCAAATGTTGCAAATTGATCTTGCACAACATTAGTTTGGTCATATATCAAGCTAGACCAAAAGACAGGACATATTGTAAAACAAAACTTCGTTTCATGACATATTTTGATCATATTTACTCGATTATTTATCAAAGAGACTCTTTCACAAAAATGGAATCGAATTTCTATCCATGAATTTAGAGATGTCACTTTTCATCTTTGATGTGAATTGTTCTACAGCTGGGCGATGGAAAGTATGATAAGGGAATCCTTTATGTCCAAACATGTAATAATCAGTCTTATACAGACGATACAAGTCAATAATCACTTTGTCTGTGACATTCCTATAAAGAGAATCTAAGTACTTTATGCTCTTCTCTTGTTGATTGTCAATGCTTCGTTTTCCGAATGTCACCAGATTGTTGAGCTTTGCTTTGCGTAGAATATATTCAGCGTTCTCATCCATATTGCTGAATGATCCTATGACATCATAAGAAATAGCGCACGGCTGGCAGTGTCTTGCCTGATATTCCCAGTGTTCGTTCTGATTGCCGGCGTAGGCCCTCAATTCATAGTTCACAAAAGTAAGAAACTCATCAAAATGGACGTATTCAGTTTGGCTCTTGATCTTTGATCCCAACATCCCTCGGATGATTTTCTTCAAGTAATCACGGTAATCGCTGTACCAATCATTCACAGTTGGAAGAACTTTGTCTCGGTATGCACTGACAAGTCGCTCAAGAGGATCGCGGACAACGAAGAACTTGAAATAGGTGTTTAAGATAACCTGTCTCTCATTTACAGGAATATCATTGAGTCTGAGGACAGCTCCACCGTTCAAAGTGCGGAAGATCTCTCTCCAATGTGTACTGGCCACTTTGCAGTTTTCACAGAAGAGAAGCTTGTGTTTTTTGTCAACGAAGAAATGGGTCAACATCTCCTTTGGAAATTGTGTGACATCTGAGTAGAGATATTGGTTTCTTTGTTTGTCGTTGCAGACTTTTCGAACCTGCCTTTTAATTTTTTCTGATTGATGTTGAATGATGCTCCAGGTTTCACGTTTTGATGCAGCTCTGTTTGGTGAACCGAGGTTTTTCTGAATGTCATCAGTTTGGGTGATCAGTCGTTTGGAATCTGAAAATAGAACGGAAATTGTCTCGAAAAGAAAAATCGGCATTGACAGATGATCAAAGAAGGATAATTAGTCATTAATGGGCACGTTGTAGCTAATCCATTGGTTTCAGATAGCAGACAACTTCTGTTGCTTTAGTTTTATCAAGAGCATCCGATTTCTGTTCCGATACTTCTTGAGAATATCAATCAATGTCGGTTTTCTTATCGTTCTTATCTCTGATGGAACCTAAAACCTAGCAGAAACAACGTTCCCCCGTGTCGCAAGAGACAATTTTGAGAAGGGCCTTTTGACACTGAACAATTTGATGTCTCTCTTCTTTGGTTGCTGTACTAGGTTGACTTTCCCGGGATCCAGAAAGGCAAATCATTAGCTGCTATAGCTGTTAGAGCCTCGTTCTCTGCGGTATATCTGGCTATCCGTTTTTTATAGTGGAGTGGAATAGTTGGGATGGGTGCTGTCAGGGATAGTCCTCTTCACCGTATGTAAATAGCTTTGTCTGTGGACATGGTAATTGGACTAGTTGCCCCAATGGTGGAATGGCCGTCTCAATCCTTACCAGCAGTGCGTATTAGTTTATTATTCTTATTGTATGTGTCGCTTTATGTCGCTTATCGTTTTATTCAATGTCACTATCCAAATAGGATTCGTAAATTTCAAAGCAGTAATGAATATTGGTTAGTGAAAGGTTAAGTTTTTTGCAAATTATATTTTGAGATTAATGAATTTCATCAATCAAGTCTTAGATTTCATAATCTACGTCTATATTTTGAATTGATTTCTTCCACTAGAGGCAGCAGCTGAAATGTAGACAGTTGCCGTTTCGAAAATAGGTCTGATGTACTTTTGTTCTCGTTGCTTACATTATGGAGTATACTTGCATATTTGCGCTTGGTAGAATTTGATTCAATTTCGGTAGCTAAGAAACCAATTATCATGAATTATGAGATTTCTAGCAAGTATTCGAAAGCATGTGTGATGTCATCGGATAAGTCAGTTAGTAGCGCACATTATTAACATGGCAAGATAATCGAATGTACATATAAACGCAGGCAATTAGGACTGTTAGTGAAAAAAATTGCTCTTCGTGCTAAAACACAAATAATCATTTGGTTAGAAAATTGCAGTGCGTGTGTCTCTTAAACTTGGCAACTTGAACATTCAGATATTTTTGCATAGATATTCTCAGGTCAGTCTGTTATATCATTTCATTTTCACGATCGTAAGAAGAGTTTCCATACATTTTAAGTAGTTTTTGTAATAGCCACATTTTTTTGTTATGAACATTTTTGGATCATTGCTTTCAGTATGACGAAATCATGCACGTGATATCATGCGCTCAGTTGCATCACTAAATTTGTTTTCATAGAAATAAATACTTAACTCGATAATCTACTGATGTCAAAGTTACTTGCAATTTCATGTAGATACATAATTATTAACCCATTTAGACGTTAAGCCTGAATTATGTCTTATCTCATACAGAAAGAATTGTCTCGGTTATAAAAAGAATAAGACTTGTATGTCAGATAATGAAGAAATATTGTGTTCTGAGTAGTTTGATGCTTAAATTAGAACACACCGTTTAGCTTACGATCTAACATCGGACACAACCTACTATCAATATCTGTCTCAAAATTGATCGTACGTCAATCAATTGGTGAATATATTTTAAAAAACCCACCTATTTATTTGGGTTTCTCTAAATAGGTGTGGGTTTTTTTACTAACACTGACCCCTGTATCTCTAAAGGAAGAGCTATCAGGGAAAGATAGTGGGACTGGGAAGTACTAACCAGACTAAAGATAAAAGATATTGTACATGTCCACAGAAGGTGGATTAGAAGATGACGGTTCGTGATAGCTTGGTGGTGGGTCCGCGCCTTTCCCTATGGGTTCCAGACGACCGTTAGGTGTGTTGATAGCATTCGTATTCAGGCGGAGTGGTTTTGGCCTCCGGCATGATGGACTTCGTTCAGTTTGCTCACCAAGCTGCGAACCTACGGCTCGTGACACGACCGCAGCGTCAACCCTCACTTTTGCTCACTACGTTCGCTTCAACTATAGCCATCTTGAAGGCTAACAAATTAACTTAATATTTATTAATATCAATTTACTGCGTTTTGTTCACTCAGACACCATACCACGAATACCTCTCTGTATTCTATTTAATGAACCAGGGTTGGCTTCATATTGATTCTTCGGGAAATAGAGAATTGCTAGACATTAAAACGGGGGCGTTCTCATGAAGGATATATCAAATAATTTGCATGCATCTATTTGCAGTTTGACCTCTACTACCTTGATGTTCCCATTTGATATCGAAGCTGTCTTCTATTTGACCGAATTCGTGGTTATGAATCCATTATGAAAGAACAAGTTTTAAGGGTCTGTATAAAAAATCCAAGCGAACAAAGCATGTAGAATCTCGCGATAATTTTGATATATTCGTTATGTAAAACAGACAGCCATTTTAATTTTTGATCAGACACGTCGGCAGCATTGTGTTTATTCGAGAAGGTCATACCCTCAGAGTTTCAACCTCTGTGACCTCAATGCATTCACTTAACCTCGACTTCAACATGCTACTAGAATTCTGAAAACTAGGTGAATTCTGCGGGAGCTTGCTGGAAACTCTCTTAATCTCTATAGTGTTGGTCATATTTCATCGATGAACCTCAAACTTCCGAGTCTTTTGGCACAAAGACCCACATATAAGCTTGCTTTAGAGTCAATTTACTGTAAATCGGGAAAAATTTCCCTGATCCGCTCAACCGCCAGAATACATCCACTCATTACGAAAATAACACAAAAAGCAAATTTGCAACATTTTAAAACTCTTTTATCGGGGTCAAATCATGTCAGTTGAATGGTTCAGGGTTTTCGCAGGCCGACGACACGGCCCAAGATCAACCAAACATGTTGGAAATATACCTGTGTACGGCATGCAGCCTATCTGCAATCTTTGATTTGTCATTTTCCATGATTGTTCTGCATTGTTTGGTTGTTTTCTTATACATTTTCATGCTGTTTATGATAGTGCAGTGATGATATTGTTTGGTAATACATGATAATTAGGTCTAAAGCAGGGTCTTACACAGAGTGATCGAATAGAAATTTGAAAAAATACACTAGTTTTTATTTTTTCGAAATTGAAATTGTCGCAAAACTTTCCCGGGATACAGTGATTCAAAAGTAATATTGCATCCACTTTATATTGGAGCGCAGATAAAATGCCACTGTTTTAAAAGATTACTGAACCTCATATCACATGTATATCACATACTAACAGTGATATTTGATATTTATAGTTGAACAGCAACAACCAGGGTCAGGTGAACTGAAGGACACAATCAGCCTATATAGATAGCTGTACAGATACAGGTATTCATACACAGAATGACATACATTTGCGTTTTACTTTTAAATGCCTCTTCCTATCCGTGGGAAATCCACGGATTCTCTTTCAAAATTTGAAGTTTTCCACCAAAACGAAAAGATGGACCAAAGATATCCCAGTATTACCAGTTTTGTTGCTGCGTCATGTCAAGATTATCACGACATATTTGAAAACATCATAGATTTCTGCTAAACATACCTGAGTACTTAGGGATTAGCTCCCCCACGTTTTCAAATTTGCATAGAATCTGTAAAAAAACCAACTAATCGCCAACAAAATTTAGGAAGCGCTAGCGGAAGGTATTTTCTATCCACACAGAGAATTTTACGCAATTTGAGTGAGTAGGCTTTGAATTTGAGGCGCTGTGTGAGTGATATAAGTAGATCAGAAGCATGAATATCTTTCCAATTATGATATCATAATTGGAAAGATATTCATGCTTCTGATCTACTTATATCACTCACACAGCGCCTCCAATTCAAAGCCTGCTCACTCAAATCGGAAAGAGCCAGTAATTTCTAAGATATTAATTATTGTTTTTTGTTAAGATTTACATCTGGAGAAAAAAATAATGATTAACTTTCTAGAAAATCCTGGCTCCTTCCAACTTAAAAGAATACTATACCATGACTAGTAGGGGCATCTTCCAAGTTCTTTCCATTTGGTTTAAGCACGCGTGCATGTATTGTTTCGTGTTGACTGTTATCTCATCAGCTCTCAACAAACCCATCGCATGTAATTCTGAAAGAACTTATCCAGTCTGCCTGAAATTTTGTATGCAGATAGAAAATACACTCATTTACTAGTATATGAAGTTTTGTGGCGATCGAATGAGCAAGCTTGAAACCCTGGGGGAGATAACCCAACAGCATACATAGCCCTACCTGCAGTAAAACAAAACTCCGCTCAAGACAACTCATCTTTTGATCACATTCACCTGATTATTTACCAAAGAGGAAAACTCTTTCACAAAAATGGAATCGAATTTCTATCCATGAATTTAGAGATGTCACTTTTCATCTTTGATGTGAATTGTTCTACAGCTGGGCGATGGAAAGTATGATAAGGGAATCCTTTATGTCCAAACATGTAATAATCAGTCTTATACAGACGATACAAGTCAATAATCACTTTGTCTGTGACATTCCTATAAAGAGAATCTAAGTACTTTATGCTCTTCTCTTGTTGATTGTCAATGCTTCGTTTTCCAAATGTCACCAGATTGTTGAGCTTTGCTTTGCGTAGAATATATTCAGCGTTCTCATCCATATTGCTGAATGATCCTATGACATCATAAGAAATAGCGCACGGCTGGCAGTGTCTTGCCTGATATTCCCAGTGTTCGTTCTGATGGCCGGCGTAGGCCTTCAATTCATAATCCACAAAAGTAAGAAACTCATCAAAATGGATGTATTCGGTTTGGCTCTTGATCTTTGATCCCAACATCCCTCGGATGATTTTCTTCATATATTCACGATAATTATGATACCAATCATTCACAGTTGGAAGAACTTTGTCTCGATATGCACTGACAAGTCGCTCAAGAGGATCGCGGACAACGAAGAACTTGAAATAGGTGTTTAAGATTACCTGTCTCTCATTTACAGGAATATCATTGAGTCTGAGGACAGCTCCACCGTTCAAAGTGCGGAAGATCTCTCTCCAATGTGTACTGGCCACTTTGCAGTTTTCACAGAAGAGAAGCTTGTGTTTTTTGTCAACGAAGAAATGGGTCAACATCTCCTTTGGAAATTGTGTGACATCTGAGTAGAGATATTGATTTCTTTGTTTGTCGTTGCAGACTTTATGAACTTGTCTTTTAATTTTTTCTGATTGCCGGTAGATGATGCTCCATGTGTCATTTTTTGGTATAGTTCTAAGAGATGATCCAATGCTTTTGTGAATGACATCGGTGTGGGAGATGAGTCGATTGGAATCTGAAAGTTGGACGGAAAATGTCACAAAAAGAAAAATCAGCACTAAATAAGGGATAGGGGAGTAAAGGAAGGCAACGGCGAATTAACAAAGACCATGCAAGAACCCAGTTCCACAGGACTTTTCCTATTAACCTCTTGACTCTTGAGCCTCGGTGCCAAACATGCTAATAATCTCTTTTCTCACCTTCTGAATGGACAACGCAGCAATGACTAGTAATAATAATAATAATGATGATAATCTTTATTGTCTCATAAAGGTCCATGAGCACATCACAAAGTTAGCGGTAAAACATGCATACTCGTACAAGTGAAAAATAAAAGTTAGATAAAATGGACAAGTCTTTCAAAGGCAAAATTTAATAAAAGAATCACTGAAACGCTTTGTGCGTGAGAACGGTCTCTTCACTGGTACACGAACATTTGAACGTTTTGGTCTTGTTTTGAACATTTCTCGTAGTGGATGATCTTCATAATTACATACTTTACAAAAAAGTTTCTCACAGGTCTTGTTTGCTGTATTAAACAAGCCAAAATCATAAGGAAGTCCAATTATTCTATATGCACGTTTATCTACCTTGATGAGTTCGTCAAACAAGTATTTCGAAAGATTACAAAATGATGGGAATCCAAGCATCATAACACTTCGTATACAAAAAATGTAAACCTTTAGTATAACATTTTGTGGACATCCCGACTTTTTCAAATTACGAATGATGAACATTCGGCGGGAACAAGCTTTTACAATCTTTTGAATGTGTTCGTTCCATCTTAATGATTTGGAAAAAGTTAGACCAAGAAGAGGTAGAGTGTTAACCACACGTCTTCGCGTGCGTAGATATGGCATGAACCATTGGTTGGTACCTCCTATGTTAAGGAACTTCTATGAAAAAATGTCTTTTGTTTTTTTTTATGCTTGCTATGAATTCCACTGACTCATGTTTGATTTTCATTTGATTAAATATCAAGTTAAGTGTATAATTTTAATGTTGATGCATGCATGTACAATTGTGCATGCAATATTAAGTGAATAACTACATTTATATGCATGCATCAATTACGTGATGCAGGGGCGTAGCGCCTATAGTATTCTAATAATCTGAGAATACACCGGAATTTACAAACGAAAATGAAATTACAAATATGTGATGATAGGATTTTGATTAACATGAAGGTCATATAATCTTGTTCGATGTTTCCGTTTTCCAATTCAGAAAACTTCTTTAACACAGGCGGAGAGATACGAGTATTCTATCTCGCGACAGAATCACACCTGTACAGCAGTAGAGTTATCAATAGCGCGCCTCTGATTGGTCTGGATGCAGCAAACATTGTAATGATACGTCTCCTCTCTGCGTCGCCCTCCTGCCATGTGTCTGCTGTCTGATATTCTAGAATCAATATCTGCTAGCAGAGTGTAACCACCCTCTCCGGTCTTCGTATTTCTCATTTACATCGCTTCTTTATAAGGGAGACTAACTCATGGCTCTCCCTTTCGCCGCTATTACTCAATTACATCGCACTTAATAACGGAGATACTCATGGCAACTGTCGAGGAATTGATAAATTTACAAAATTCTCCTTTATCCTACGCAAAGAAAATAGAACTAAAAACTAAAGGAAGAGATAAGCCGATTTTTCACCTTTGAAGGAAGGAGAAAGTGCAATCTTAGTGTGCAATATCAAAAATACGAATGGCTGACTGGTTGCCCCATTAGAAAGACACTTTTCTGCTTTCCGTGCCTTATCTTTAAACCAAAAACGACAGTGTTTTCATCGACGAGAGGATTACTCGACTTGGCGAATTTCTCTAATCAAGTGAAGAGACATATAAAATCTCCTACCGCATCTGGCCGCGATCACCTCTCTTAAACTTATTGGCAAAGTAAGGATCGATGAAATGTTAAATGAGGAGTTCAAAACTTTGAGAAATATGCACAACGAGGAAGTGAGGAAGAACAGAGAAATGATGCGACATCATATTAAAGCCGCTCTTTTCCTTGTTTGCCAAGGCCTTTCTTTTAGAGGTCATTCAGAGAGCACTGACAGTCCAAATCGTGGAAATTTCATTGAATTGATTAAGCTCCTCAGTGAATTTAGTTCTGATCCGCTGATTAAAAATTGTGTCTCTCCTGATCACAGTCTCCCATTTTCAGGATTATCACCTGATATTCAAAACGACTTGATTAAGTGTTTGTATGATCAGGTTCGCGGTGAAATCGAGAATCGAATCAAAGGTGCTCCTTTTATATCTATAATTGCTGACGATACAACGGACATTTCAAATACAAGTCAAATAGCTGTCAGTGTCCGACTTGTTCACAATGGATCGGCCTTCGAACATCTGATTGACCTTGTCAATGTGTCAGCAGACAGATCAGCTAACAATCTTGCCTGTGTAATATGTGAAAGTCTTGAGTCCGTTGGTGTAACCAAAAATACTTCAGTGATCGGCCAGTCATACGACGGTGCAAGTAACATGATGGGTAAGCACAGTGTCAGTAAGAATATTCACCAAATTGCCTCTTGCGTCAACTACGCGTTGGTTGACGAGAGGAAAATCTGTCTGTGCTATTTCTTCTAAGTATTGTGAAATTTTCAATGTTTTAGAAAATATTTCTTCGGAGTCCTCTGCTTGCTCAATTGATTGCTACGATATCAATTGGGAAATTGTGAGAGACATGATGACAAAGAAACTTCAAGGTGACTATCGTGCAAACTTGTGTGAACTACGCTCTGAAGTTTCCTTTCAAACGTTCGTCGAGGAAGCGAAGCAATATGAGCCTTACTTTTTTAATCATGAAAAGAGAGTCCCACAAATCAACGAGCAACATCTCCTTGACAGCGGTTACACTCCAAGTAGGCCTAAGCCATCATCTTCGTCATCCCAATTTGAGAAGGATAAACTTAAGCGATTAATGTACGAAATCATCGATACACTAATTTTTCAGTTAGACCAACGATTTGAAAACATCGAAAGTCTTCAGTGGATAAAACTATTTCAGCCATCGAGATTTGATGTACTGAAAGCTGATGCATTTGAACAGATTTAGTTCAAGAAGAAGAAGAGAAGTTGCGCAACGAATTACACATTCGATTCACTGATTCAGATTTGCGAGCAAATGATCTTCTACCCTTCTGATTTGTGTGACGCTCTACCTCTTGTCTCTAAATGAAAGAACCTTCAGTGTGCTTCGGCGAATCAAGACCTACCTGCGTTCCCATGAGATCGTCCAGTAAAGTTGTTATATCGTAAGTAAATACATCAGGTTATAGTGTTATGATTTACCTGTATTGTTTTTGGTAATGACTATAAGTGGAAATGGAGTTGTTATGAAAATTGATTTTGCTCTTTAAATTATAATAATAAAAAATATATTTTGAGCAATGCGCCTAAAGGACTAAAAATTGACTTGGAATTTACATGTAGGCCTACGTTCTTTTCCCGGTTCTTTCATTGGACTCAGATTACCTCATCTGAGGTGGTCTGCTACGCCACTGACGTGATGTAGCCTGTGATTTAAGTATTTTTCAGATCCGGATGAGAGCTGGACATTTTGTATCTATCAGAAAGAGTAACAGTTTCATACTACTTCTGTGGGGGTTCTAGTAGACTTAGTAATAATATTTAAATAGAGCTGGAATGAAAAAGTTGAAGTTGTTTTATTATACATGTATTTCAATATTGTTATACAATGTCAACATTGCGTTCATGAAGCACTAAGGAAAATCAATTGACAGTGAGTAGATAAGTAGAGTAACATCAACATACAGGGTGAGTAAAAAAAAACGTTATTTGAAGTTTGTGAAAAATCTATCTGAATTGTCATTCTGATTTCTTTCTCAAGTTGACTGATTGAATTTCTATGGTTTTATTTTCCATATCCAAGCACCAAATCAATGCTCTAAGTTCAAAAAATTCGAATTCATATCATCGAACGAATGGCTTCTGTACATAGTTTATACAAGTGTATGTACAAGTATTCATTTAGTGCTTCATTCATGCCAAACTATGATGGAAAGGAAGGCAAGGCTTGTTGCATGGGCGGTTACATTCAACAATGTGTCCGAAGCAAGGAGAAAATACATGGATGAATTTCATGAGGAAGCCCCGCCTCCACCGACAGTCCATCGTTGGATGAAGAAATTCCTTACGTATGGGGATATGAATAAGCGTGAAAATGGAAGTGGTCGTCCAGTGACGGCTACAGGTGACGATATCTTTACCTCCATCAAGCCGATAATTGAAGATGACCCGAACGTTTCTACGCGTCGCATAAGCAACACGCTTGGAGTCTCGCAAAGTAGCGTCGTTCGCTGTCTTCATAAGAAAAAGTATCATCCCTATAAGCCAACCTTCGTCCAGGAACTCTCAGATGACGATCACGACCGACGTCTCGAATTCTGTCAATGGATCCTCAATTCCTCACTTCAGCATCCTCAATTCCATCTCCGAATAGTTTTTTCCGACGAAGCTGTCTTTCATGTGAATGGAACTGTAAATAAGCACAATCTGCACTACTGGAGCACTGAGAACCCTAAAGCTTTCGTCGAAAAGCTTCATGACCGGAGATCTGTCACTGTATGGGCCATGATAGACCATACTGGAGTGCTGAGTTACGACATCAGTGAACTAACGATGAACAGCGATCGGTACTGCAATGTTCTGAAACAGCATGTTATTCCCTTCTTGCGACGAAACGAAAACCAGAGCAGATTCTATCAACAGGATGGAGCCCCTCCCCACTACAGCAACGCAAGTCGAAGAATCCTCGACGAAAATCTGACGGGTCGGTGGATTGGTCGAAGAGGACCAGTTGAGTGGCCACCCGTTCTCCAGACCTTACTGTTTGCGACTTCTTCCTGTGGGGAGCGTTAAGAGACCGAGTGTATGCGCGACTGCCAAGAAATACGAGAGAACTGACAGCCTGCATTCGAGAGGAAATTACTTCTTTCACATCTAACGCCTGCATGAAGGCCTATGACTCATTTGTTCGACGATGCTCTCTTTGCATTCAGCAGGAAGGTGCTCAGTTTGAGTCGCTGTTGTAACCACAGCTTGTGAGGAGCAGCTTTTTCAATGTTCATAACCGCCTGTTGTTGCATTTTATTGTAACTTATAATAGATATCCCACAAAAGGTAAATAACGTTTTTTTTTACTCACCCTGTATTCTGATAATGCGAATGTCATGACATTCGTTTTTCAGTTGAGAGGATAGCAAACTTTTGTCTTGAAGTCTTGTAGGGATGATGATCTAACAGCATAAAGCAATAAAGAATTCCAATCCAGATGGCTCGTGACGTTGGGAGTGTGTACGGGCATGTCATTTAATTTGTAAGTGCAAAGTAAAAGTATTTTATAATTGAAGTCTCAGATATGATTCAGATTTTGGGACACCAATCATACATTTCACCATGAAAAGCAGGTGAAACGACAACAGTTCCGAATATAGTTCTGGTCGTTCTCATTGTTTACATTATTGCTTGCATACATTTTTATATATTTGATTTTGACCAATATCAGTCCAATTACGTTAGTCAAGAATAGCACTTTCAGGAATTTTCAAATTTGTAGCAATATGTTGGCATTTGAAAGCAGATCGACTGTCACCAGGTTAGTTAGGTAATAGCACATCACTTCAACATGGCAGGATAAGCGAAAACTCGAGAAAAACACAAGAAACACAGGCGAATAGTGATGTTAGTGATCAGAAATTGTCTGTGCATTTCATTATTTTTAACATAGCAATCCGACTTTTCGCTTTGTCTAAGTTAGTGAGACTAGAAAGGACAGCAACTGTTTGTTGTGATGGAAATTTCAGCTGCTCGTCAATGCGCCGATTGCTAGATCTTTAGAAGAAGCAAATTACTGAAACATGCAACAGTTGTATATTCTCACCGCGAGGCGATTTATTACAAGTTATTTTACAAAAAAGTAAAAGATGAAGAGCATTGGTATTAACCTTGAATATTTACAAAGTGCAATGATAAGCGGCCGGTAACTTTCTATTATCAGCCAATGTAGTACACCAACGTTTAGGTACTGCTGTCATCATGCATGTTCACGACTTACTATTGTTTTTAATGTGCATGTGGTTCCGCAGTGGAAGTACGAGTATGATTATTGATATTCTCCATAATGAGAACACATGAGGTACTGTCCGAACAAATGTAACCTGGCTTCTGCTCAAACGACATTTGAATAACATTTGATGCCAGGGTTGCAGATTATTGTCATGCAAGGCGCTTGACCCTCAAAAGTAAAGCAGTGGTCACCTAAAGCCAGTCAGGACCTGTTGAAATTTTCCTGTCGTCCTGGCCCTGACGAAATCTGGTCAACCTTGAGGCAAGGGTGATTTTGTCCCTTCAGAGTACTTCTATCCTTCTACTCGTGGAGATGAGGAGGAAGAGAGCTCATACGACCGCCTGCTACGAAGCCGCGGTCACCCTAAAACATCATACTCCTTGCAGTCGCAGCCCTAAATGGCTGGAGCAAACAAGCATGTGAAACTCTGGTTTCTTCATCTCACTAACAAAGCTTCAGATCTACGGACCATACTGATTAGTTCACTGCCTTGCTTTTCATCGCATGACCACCCAGCCATGACATGAATTATCCTAAGTTCAACCCCTGCGGTAGGTTGGACTGTCATTACTTTTGTCATGATGACTTAAATACAAGTATTCTACAACAAAAAGCACATTTTTTGTATGCAGAAACACAACCAGGCGGAAACTAAATGCAAAACAGTCGAACCTGAACCTTTCAAGCTATATTCAGAGCTGCAGACACATAAACATTAGTGACTCCTTCCAATTATATTTGTTGTATTAAAAAGGTCGAACACAAGGGCATGACAATAGCATATATGAAAACTATATATATTAACTAAATACAGTTGGCAGATAACATAATCTACAATAACTAAGTAGATGGTGATTCTAAAGTAATTTGAAAAAAGTTATTACATACCGACTTCGGAGTACGAGTAATATATATACTTAAATATACTTAGAAGAAAAATCCGCATGTGTGAGAATTTGTATTGGACCTTTGTTCGTACATGATGGCAGTGCATGCAAAGACTTCGAAACTTTTGATCATGCGCACCCAGTTACCTCCAACTTCTTCTGCCAGCTTTTGTTTGCAATTTACCTCATTTTAAAACTGCATTAAGGTGAAATGCAATTTTTTTAGTACAACATTCAAAGCTCTAATTTAATTGAACCATTAGCATGAATAATATGCCTTATCTCTTAATTTTCTCAATGCTACTGGCTGCATCTACCGGTCATGCATTAACAGTCAATGTTATGAGTTATTTCAGTCTAAGAATATATTGACCCTTGACACATTTTAAATCTATGGCTAATCTCTGTCATGGGGAATTTTCAAGAGCCTTCTAATCTCAAGGAAAAATGAAAGCAATATCTTGAAGCCTTAAATAAATTTCATTCTGTGGTTACGACAGTAAAATGATCTAAAACTGCGCCGCGATTTTGTAATTTAAAAGATTCAAAAATGCATTTGTGTATCAACTTCGTTTTTTTCTTACATTTTGGGATGTATCTGTAAATTGCGTCATGAATATACGTGCGTGAAGTTGGCGGAAGCATTACTTATTACAGGGATCTCATGTTTCAACTTCCACTGTATCAATTTCAGCCTCCTGATCACAAATCTGGGTTGAGATTCCACAAAGTCGCAGTCGTGCATGAGAAATTCAAGTTTACATATAAAAATAGTTCCGCTGTGAATTCAGCGGAACCAACTTCTTGGTTTACTGATCGGCGCAGTTAATCTGCTCAATTTCGTCACTACGATCCATCTTGTTGCGCTGATCACAAATATGTGTTTCATTTATCTCAGCAATGCAGTTAAAAACGGCAATATCGCAACATATT
Source organism: Prostheceraeus crozeri (assembly GCA_907163375.1). NCBI lineage: Eukaryota > Metazoa > Platyhelminthes > Polycladida > Euryleptidae > Prostheceraeus > Prostheceraeus crozeri. The sequence goes on along the minus strand of CAJQUW010015945.1, from coordinate 183,972 downwards.
CATGTACGTGTGTGAAGTTAGCGGTGCTAACCAACGGATCCATTTTCTATTACAGCGTGATTCTATTCGAAACAATTTTTACTTTGTCACTTTCAGCTTTCTGATCATGAATCTGGCCTCAGATTCCACAAATTCGTAGTCGCTATTGAGAAATTCAAGTTTAAAGATAAAAGTGGTCCCTCTGGGTGGTTTCACTAACTTCACATACGTCATAAATATTCCATTTAAGTCTGATCTGAAACATCCTGTGTCATCAAGAGCATTATTTTAAAGAATGCTAGTTGAAAGTGCATCGCGGACAATCTCTCAGTGAAGTTTGCCGCCATCCACTGCATCCGACAATTTGGCAAATGCTACAGTCCCAACTTAAATGTTAAGAGATTTATCAATTAGTGAAGGTGGATGGCAATGCTGCATCCTGAATTTGGAATATTTTGTTTAGCAGGCAAACTGAATTTATGTTAATCAGATTGCTCAACACAAATGGAAACATAAGTCATATAGCCTACAAGCACCGAACTAGAGAGGAAACAGATGATCTGCTTTCCCAAAATTCACGCTAAAGGCGTTGAAGCCCTCCGATCGGTGTTTACTTTGATGTCACTGTGCGATAAACGGACAAGAAATGTTTTGGCTGGAAGGGACACTTATCGCTTCGAGACGATAATATCTCACTTTTTTTACTATTTTACAGTGGCGGGCGTGATTCCGAATCGTACGACTCAGTGCACGTTTAATCGAAGAGCGCACGATTCTGGCTGGATATTTTGATATGTTCTCAAATTCAGTGATAAGTTTACAGTTATTGTGGCTGACATGTATTCTATCATTTCTAGATCATTAGTTTCATTATGAATTCGATAACTTAATTAAAATTAAAAAAGATGAAATTATAGCTTTCTGACACCAAGGTTATTTAGACGGTAAAATTATTTCTACCCGATTGATTAATGCCATGCTCTATTTGTACATGGTTGAGAGCACAACATTACACACTAGAACACTGAAAAATTCGTAAACAAGGTATAAGGAGTCTTAAGAATCCATTGTTAAGAATCTACTACAAATCTACTATGAAGTATTTCTCTCCGATTGTATGTCACACCACTGAAGAAGCCTTATCGGCGCAACATGTCTAGTGCTTTTTCTGTGTACTCGAATTCGTGGTTATGAAGACCGGACCAGAGTGTGCGACATGAGTCGACTAATGTTTGGTCGACGCTTTTTGCTACCTGCTACTGTATTTGCACTTCCCAAATTTGATTATTTTGCTCTTTATCAACCAAATTTTATCGAACATAGTAGAAGGCATTTACCGTTTCTGCCATCAATATTGTAATGAGCCTTATTATTATGCATCAATAAATTCAAACCCTTAGACTAGTGAAGAAAGCATTAGCAAATCTTGGGCTGTGATATTGCAACTCTTGTTGCGTTAGGCTCATAGCGTGCACGTTAAATGCAAATCAGGCATGTATTTTCTTATCGGTAAATTTAAATGCTTTCAATGCGGAGCTATGCATGTAATACCAAAGGGACCTCCTTAATAATAATAATTAATGTTTATTTACTCAAAGAGAAATCAAAATTACAAATCATGGTGAAGGAAAATTAATGTGTGCATAAAGTGATGCATCTATCTAGTAATGTCGTTAATATAAGAAGATGCACAGTTAACAACGAATGATTTTTTTCTACCAGCGCTGCTTATTTTCGGGAGAAGAAATCTTTTATAGGAGATCGCGTCCAGTGTTGCCAGACCTGCGCAATTGCGCAATAAAAATGATTTCACGCCCCTTCCTCCGCAATTTTTGCACCCCTCTCGGCGCTATAAACTTATTGAATTAGCTGTCTATTCAATCGCTTGTTCGTATGAAATACCGGAATAGATTGTCCAATTCATCTCTGAACAAAATCCTTCTCGCGAAAGACCATCTATTTTCAAAGGATATAAAGTCGCATCAAATTTCTTTCACCTCATGATTGATTTTCCCTGTTGAAAGGAATTCATGCCGTAATGTGTGAAGTTAAATGTGAGGAAAAATATGCAGTGGAAGGAATAATAAAAAAGAATAGAGCCGAAGAAAGATTGCGAGGTGAAATCTCGTTGGACGAAAATACTAGTCTTGATCTTCAGATGCTTTAGTCAGTGGAATAGGAGCTGCTTATTGAGAAAAGTGCCCAGGATACAAGAAGACAGCGAGCTGAAGAACGCATGAAACAAGCTTAAGGCATTATGTCGGAATCTTTCGTGGAAATGTGCTCGGCAGATGAGGAACTTGACAAAGTTCAGCGTCAGAAGGAAAAAAGATTGAATCATGGACAGTGTGATGACGCGAACACTAAGCGCAAGCATCGAAGACTTAAGTGATTCCTAAAAGACCAAGAACTGAATGAAGTTATTCAGATACGAATTATGTCTTAGTGTAAAGTGTAATCATTAAGGTTCGGAAAATATTTAGTCATAAGTATCAAGATATTTAAATATTTATTTCTTTCAAAACATCGGAATATTTTGAAAAATCGCTAAAGTGTTTAAAATGCACAGAAATGAAATGGTACTGTGAATTATAACAATGACTTCGCAGGGTTCAGGAAAAGTTAAGTTATTCCCATCCACATGATTAGGTACATATTTATCCGAAAAATATAAACAATAAGGACATTAAAGATGCAAGTGTCTAATTCAAAGGCAAATGCAGACTAGTATTTTAGATTTTCTGTACATCGCCGGCGATTGTCAGAGTAGGTCGAAATCGTTTTTTGCGTCGAAAACGTACTCTCGACGTCGACGCTCGTGATCAGCGCAAAGTTGTAGGTGACAGCCTGCTGAGGATACATGTTGTCCGGGAGTGGGTTCTCGCCACCTGACAACACAAATTCAATAGAGCGTAGTACTTGATAAACTCAATCATATTTCTCCTTGATCGCCTCACTGATCCATGGCAATTTTTTGATGGCATTCTCTGCAACGTTGACGGCTGAGAAAGCGTCAGTCAGACTCAATCCTTGGGTTTCCAATGATTTTATCAGGTCAGGCAGAAAATGCAAGTTGGCTGCGATATATGCTAGTCCTGATCTTTGTCCGTGTCAGCGATGATCGCCATTCATTGTATTGTCTGATCGATGCTGCATCCTCATAGTCTAATGAATCAATAACAGTTCGTACGGAGTCCAAATTTTCGGCGTATAAAATAGGGCAGCGTTAACCCATGTTATATTGTGATAATATGCTTCTGTGGTGTAGCCTCCGATTCTTTACGCTAAATTTAGATGTTGTTGACGTCAGTCAGATGCAATAATATATAGCCTCTCCATTTTGCGACAAAAGCGGGTGCCTTTACAAGCTAACTTAGTGCTTCTTAAAAATTTGATTTAATATGATCAAAGATAGAGGAAGATGTGGAGAGCGGGGGTGTTATGGACCACATGAGTTTAAGGGGTGATAGAGACCACTGATTCGGTTCTATGATCATCTTTTTTGACCTAATCACTAGCTATGGACACAGACGCAAGGTTCCGTATGTTATTTTCCCTCAAAACCCTTTTCACTTTGTTGTAGAAGAGATTTCCTGAATAGAGACGAATTTGGCATTTTCAAAAGTTCGGGTGTTATTGGTCACCTATTGGGGGTGTTATGGTCCATTCATTAATATTTGTAAAAATGCGACATTAATTTAATAGTCTTCCACAACATTCAAGTTTAAGATGCTCCCTACACATTATAGCGATTAAGATATTTGTTTGACCGGTCAACCGGTTTAGATAGGTGGTTAATCGGCATGTCTTAAATTTTTTTGAATAATTAGACCTTCTTGCTATGCGAAGGCATGTTAATCAAAGTTGTGACTGAGAATAATCAGCGTGAGAGCTGCAAATTAACACTGATCGATTGATCAATTTCAAGCGAAGTCAGTAAACTGATGGAAACCCAATCATAATCGTTCTAGCTGGTTATTTACCCCAATTTCTGAGCATTAGTTTGCATCCTCACTAGATGTAAATATGCTGTAAAAACACTGATATGAAACAACTTATTGATTGACAACATTGCAACTTGATATAGCAATCCAAGCAATTACGTTGAGATAGCAATCCAAGTAATTACGCGAGATAGCATGCAAATAGGAACTAGGCCTATTACTCCTATCACTATTTTCACCCGATGTCTAGACCTATTAGGCTTCTTATTGCTTACATCGCTCAAACTTTCGGTGACCTTTCACAACAACGTGCTGTAACGTTGGTCATGTTTGCGCTTGAGTAGAATGAAGGAAAATATTTTTTCTGGCGACTTCTATGGTATTGCGGTGAATTTAAGGGCTGCCCATACAACCCATATTCAGTGGCCCATAACTCCTCACCATAAGTATACTTACAAAATCAACTGTTACTAGAAAATTTGTGATTTATTTCAGTGAATATCGTTTTTGATTTCTCTAAGATGATTAACCATGCTACATCTCCACGGCCAAAATCTCAATTGGTGTTCAAACATGACATTCTCTGGAGAATGAGACACATTTACAAAAGGAGCGCTCAAATTTTTGTAAAAGCTAAATTTGGGGTAAAGAATTCGAAAAAAAATCAAAATATTGCGTTGTCAGAAACACAATATGTTCTTATCTACAATGCTTTCGTTCACATAATTTCGAAAATTGATTTTCAGGTTGGAAAGTATGGCTTGCAGGGGGTGGCCTATGACACCCCGCTCTCCCCTACATAGTCTTTTTCAATATGATGAATGTCGATGTATCCCAATTTTCAACATTTTGCTCTTAAAATAAATGCATGATTAAGTGAAGAGTTTTTTGTTAACATGCAAAGTATTTGAGTAAGCCTAAATGTAATTAAGTCTACAAACCTTAGAAATATTTTAAAAAATGCCTGACAAAATCAAAATATTTAAAATACCCCAAAAATTCAAAATTTTCTTTAAAAAATGATTTTATGTAGAATAATATATTTCCGAACCCTGTTAATCATTAACATCAGAATAAAATTATATAATCCTAAACATAAGATGGTAAAAATTGTGGACACTGGGCATTTGTTATACCATTTACTGACTGAGCTAATGTGAAGTCAGCTGACTCAAATCAAGACAAGAAATTTTTAGTCAAATCAATGTTTTCTACATATTTTGTTATTTGGCATGATTTATCTCTACAATATCCGGTTATACATCGGATTTATCTTGATTTATTTCTTCATGTACAATGATCTTAAAGCGGTTACAACGTCAGCTGAGATCAAATATTCAAAGCCAGCTACTTTCAGAACACCAATAGAAACATATCGGTATGTTTCAGAAAACAGTTGTTTTAGGTTTATGCATGATGATGCTGTGAGCCTTCCCAGACAAGCTAGGCAAGTGCTGTTGTTTAATATTATCAAATTTGTTTTTCCGATGAGCGGTTGTGAGCAACCTTATAATATTTTCCTAATAAAATGGATTGAATTGAAACATCTTGTGTAACATAGGCACTACTGTGAAACTAGTACTTGCCTAGCTTTCTAGCTAACTTCTGTTCGAAGTTCGAACCCAAGTTACACGAGTTGTAGTCGCAAAGAAAGGGAGTTGGCGTCCTTATGACCTCATTTTGTGTGACTTTATTTTACCGGTGGGCCGAACACATCGTTGCCAACATGACATGTTGACAACGTAATGGATTTAGCTCTAGGGAATTATTATTCAAGCATCATTTATAACTGTCATTTTATAATGAGTACAGCGAGTGGATACACCTTTCCATGAGATTTATCTAGTTTTATAATCTTATAGCGCATTTTGCACTTTGTTTATTGTTATAGCCTCTTCATTGTGAACATTTTATAATTTTTCGTCAAGTAATTGCGTTCATAATTTGCCGGGCCAATATATGAAAGTGAAAGTTTAGTGTAAATTTATCAGTGCGTCTGATCCTACTCTGTATTAAGTATTTAAAGTATTTTTTAAAGTAAGTTTTTAAAGTATAAATTCAGAATTTTTCGGTATGGGCTTTTCCCATTTTTACAACAGATAGATCGTTTTCAATGAAAGTATTCAGTCCGTGATTTTTAGTATTTTTCCGAATATATTTCTTGCATTAAATAATGAGTAAAAAGCGTTTTCAGAGTGGAAACTACAAAAATATGCTAACTGAAACAGGATTTAATTAAAATAGATAGATTAAATGCACTGAATTATAAATAAAGGCGATGAAAGTAATACAAACATGAACTGGCAAATCGAGCGTCTTTAAAATTGATGCAAATTCTGAAGTAGAAAAGGGGATTATATATCAGCGATGTCGGAAAAATGTGCACTTTTTTCTGCGCAAAAAAATAACATTTAGGCCTGGCAACGCTGAGCACGATATTATATTCGTATTCATGATATGTACTACCGCCACATCAAAACATCGTTGCAAATGTTTAACTATACGACTTGCACTATCACTAAATATCTAATCTAAATTATGCAGCTCAAAATAGTCGAATTCATTGGTGATAACTTCAATCGATTTATTGATCTAGTCGCTCTGCTAGACTACACTTAGTAATATTTTCATTTCAATTTATCTTGCATTTTTGATTCTTGACTAAATAAAGTCCTCTAGAAGCCGCAAATTTTGATACCTCAGTATCGTATTTTCAGGTTTCAATCTTCAGCAGATTTATAAGTGCAAGGTAAATAAAGTTTCCTGCGCTTTCGAGCAAAACAACAACACACATATTTATATTTTGCTATATGCAAGTTAAGTGTGTTACATTTCCAAATGAAGTTGGTACATACCAATATCGAATCCTACATGCTGATCATAACTTCAATGAAGCAAATTTTATGTAAGTGTATAGAGTAAATATATTAGATAGAGTGGTAACTCCGTATTTAGTAAATCCCCAATGTGTATACACTTTCGATTTTATTAAATGAACTCAAAGGAGATACAGGTGGTATTGTCACCAAATGTGAGATATGCAAATTTTAGCATTTTTGCAGAAATTACAACGGAATTGACTGATCATGATTGTAATGCAGAAGGAATGATGGTATTTCACAGATTCTCATGACAGCCTTGGAGATTCAATGTTTGCTAAATTAGCAATTCGATGGGTTCCTATTACTTTCATCCTCAACCTCAAGATTATTTTCTTAAGCGTGATCATATCACAGGCACTGGCACAGCAAAATCACATAATCAAAGACAATGACTTCATTTAACTTTGAAAGATGTATATGGTTCCACATCACTATTCAGATTCCAGAAATGAAGCATGAATTTAGTGATCGAATCATGAAATCATGCCGCGGAATATTGAATTAAAAACTTGGAACTTCAGCCAAGAAAGCACGAATAATATCGCGACTTTTTCATGAAGACTTTCATTATAATGTAATTCATGAAATTCCCGTGATAATCAGCTTGATTTCCGCTTAGTTAGGATGCTTATTAGCAAATATTCATTCCTTTTGATATCTAGCTTGTTTCATACTACTTATTTAGGAGAGTCATCTCGGTAGTATATAAATTAGCAAACTTTGACATTTTTTAAAAGTGCTCAAATAATTTTTTGGACCACGTGAACGTGATCTCCGCAAAAAACTGAATCTTTTGATGTAAAAATTTTCACTGTATACAGATACTTTTTTGAGTCGACACTCTACCTATATATCCCTACTCTATGTGTAAGTCTAAAAATTCTAGGTTTTCCGATGTCCGACGATCAATGAACCGGTCTGTGTGGTTTGTCCTTAAGAGGGTGGGTGACACACTTCCACAAGCTGCCATAAAATGGTCGCAAATTGTCAACAAATTGATTATCATAGAATCACTTTAGAGATAAACTTGACTGGATATGTGTTACTGTAGGAGAACCTTCCTCATTGTGTTAACTTAATCAGCGATTCTTAGGTGGGGCTGGAATGCCAATTGCCAATTAGGCAAATGCTTCATGGTATTTCAGCACCAATGCTTGTATGGATCTAAGGAGTCGGGGATCTGTGCCGTTGGACCTCCTCGGAGGGGGGGGAGGTTCCATAACAATGCGCTATACGGGCTGGATTTCATCATTATACGATACTATGCATGGCCGCTTAACAAATGAAAATCAAAGCTTTGAGGATCGATTTGATAGGAACTTAGATATTCGCAGACACTAGAAATCACAACGTCATTCTTAAGGAGATCAGTGTCTGACAACTGCAGCCCCTCAATCAAAAGCTCTTTCAACGTCATTTGCTTGAATCAATTGAAATTCGTCATTAAGCTCATTATTGGCAGTCATACTCGTACAACAAAAGAGAAGATCGGGCGCTGACAATACACTCTATCCCACACAAATACTTCATCTATGTCGCGCAAAGGGAAAAGCTCATCATTATCGCGATGTCTTTGCTGTATTCAAACAGTTCTTTTGGAATGTTGTAATGGGAACGGTTGTAATGTTTCATGCTTGTGAATCTCTCGGTTTGAGGAAGCTGTTAAGTCAGGAAGGCCAAAGTTCAGCATGTAGGGTTCCATCATGCACGAGTATCTGTTGCTATGATGAAGAAGTAGACTGTACTTCTCCTCCCTGTAAATGGTGTTCTGAAGAAATTCGCATGCAATCGACATTCTCAGCATCCAAGGAAACCGGCGAGACAAATTTATGGAGGTTGATATTTAGTTGAAGCATTTATCTTATCCTCAGGTCATGTCCCCAAAGTTCAGGTCGATGTGTGACTTCACTTGACGGTGAAAACTGAAATCAGCTGATCTATTTTTATCGTGGAGAAAATTCCTAACTTAGGAGATCGCGACCTTATGCTGGACACTTTCTACTATGAAAAGAACATTGATGACGAAGAAGCGTTAAAATAACATTGTCTTACATTTTGATTGGTATATGAGAAGAACAACAGAGTTCAGATAAGTTGGTTTAGGAAAGGCTGAGCAGAAAACATGAACCAAGTACCTTTATTGGTACTTGTTGGTTCCCCCCACGTTTTCAAATTTGTCTAAAAATCGTATAAATGAATCAATCGTCATAAAACTTAAGGTTGAAACATTGTAGTGTTCATCGTCTTTCAGCAATTATGAGAAGAGGAGTTTTTCGACGATGACTTTATTGTAAAAAAATTCATAAATAAATAAATAAACTTGACCGATATTTCAGACAGCACCGCTGTCCATCCATCGTCAGGGCCTTCATGCATAAAGTGACATACCGACAATCGCGACCACAGTGAATAGAATTCTAGTCATGAAAAATGACACACAACACAGCAAAGCGGATGATGAAGATCACAGGCCTATTTCACACTACATAAAAATCGCGAACTACCAGTTCTAATACTGACATTGAGATAACTCGCGCCAGACACCAACCTGGTATTTCACGTCTCCGCGGCAGAGTATTCAGTGAATAGGAAAAATTTAATTGGTACAGTAACAATAATTAATAATAATACTGTAGGCAATGCATGGTATACACACGTAAAAGAAAAAAGAAAAAGAGAAGGAATGACAATTACAATTCATCATCTAAAGGCGAAATAGGGAGGTCACATCGGTTGAGACACAAATTTCTTTTCGCATGTCATGCCTTCAAAAATAGACGTTCATGATAGTTCTTTTCATGGCATACTATCTCTGCCGAGCTCCAGTCGACAGAAGAAGCCATCGAAGAAGGCCATTCTGTGGACAGCGGTGCTGTCTGAAATATCGGTCAAGTTTATTTATTTATGAATTTTTTTTACAATAAAGTCATCGTCGAAAAACTCCTCTTCTCGTAAAACTTAAGGTACACTGAGGAGATACGCAATTTGTACGCGAAGTCAAATTTCAACGGATGTTCATCAATACTAACTTGGATGTACACACTTGACATTTCGCCTGTAATAATTAATGAATGCTTTTTTTGCAGAAACAATGCTACATTTACTTGAGCATGTCTTCAACCCACATAAATTATGCAAAGCGGATAAAGCAGTTTCTAAACTAGAGACAATGAGTGTAGCGATGTGAGCAGCTTGATCCTTTTCGACACATTTTTATTTCTCGTGCATGTATTGTTCTCTCCGTATTCGTCTCATCGACTGCGACCACTACAGTGGCACATCCTTTAAGTTACGCACATTGGTGCAACAGTGGCACTAGAGCTAGTCATTATCACTTTAGTAGCTGTCTACTCAGTCAATAAGTTAGATTAAAGTAGGCTGCTGGCATCGCTACACCTCAAGTTATCGATTCTAGCTCAGAAAGTCTTCGTTCGATTTTGTGTTTGGGTAGAAGATGTCCTAAAGTGGAGCTCCGCATAGTAAAAGAGAGAGAATGTAATTTTTAGTTTTGAGTCACATGGAGCCAGAACTAATACCGTGGAACAAAAAAGATTCCACTCCGTAAAGTTGGCACTACTCCTCAATTTTTGTGAATTTCATTGACTAATTTGTGTTTGTCTGATGTGAATAAGTGTTGCCTGAGCTCATTATTATTGCTCTTACAATCCTGATGACAATAAACAATTTTAGATACTGTGACTACCATGCTATAGCACGATGAGAAAATGTTGGATAAATCTGCATGGTCTATTCCTAGATATCATGTGGTCTATTTTGGATATGGTCTACTCACAAGTTAGTTGAGTACTAATCTAAATGTAATCATGCCAAGTGCAATGACTATGGTAGGACAGCACAAGTTGCACAGCGACCGTGCTTTAATGGCAAATGACCGCTTCGAAAATGGGAGCAGACCTGAATAGCTGTCATTTCATCCGATGTCAGAAGTCATCAATCATAGTCATGGAACTTAAGTTACTGTCAATTATTGATGTAACCGAGATTTGGCGTTCCCCTCTGACTCTTGTGTCAGATTCTAGCTTTGGATGCAGCAAGTAAATATAGCAAAAGCAATACTCAAAATTATGAAAAATGCTTCCGATGCATTTGTCTAGGCATACCTCCACGGACTTGGTGTTTGAATGACCCAAGTGGCTCCTTAGTGGGCTTCTGGAGTACTATAGAATGTTGGTGATCTTCTGTGAATAGCCAGTCCAAGACCGAATAGTCAAATCACAGAACTTTTGAGCAATTCAGAGTCTTTGACAAATAGAACATTGGCTTCTAGTGCTCGTGACTATCTTATGTGATCCATTGACACATCAAGGCAATCTTGACTTGGTGAGAAATTCCTTATTCATATCCGAGGATTTTACGCTTTGATTTGAAATTTCCTTTACGCAGCTGGAAAAAAAGTTGTGAAGCATTAAGTTGGGGAAGATTGTTAAATATTGAATGCAACACAATTTAAGCAAAACAGAGCAATATAGGCCGTTTCAAAAAATAGTTGTACAAAGCAGGTGTCCCATTCTCAAACGTAATGTTTGCAATGACGTTCTGGTTCAAATTTTAACAAAATTAATCATTTATGATTCAGTGGAGAGGAGGATAACAACCTTTGATGGTAGGAAAACCCAATGAGCCGTGGGGTTCAGTTCTTCCGGACTTGTGAACTTCTTATTTTCTATGTTTTTATTTTCTGTGATGTGTTTTGCTTTTGATGTTTTAAACTTGTTATTAATTTAAGAGTAGTATGTCATAAAACTTCATAATTCTTTGCAATTATTGAATTGCTGTTGCTTTTCGATTGATAGAATAATTAATTGATTTTGATACTTCGTTTCATTTCGTGATTTGTGTTGATACTGTCCATTATTATCTCTGCACTTATTCTGTGTGATCATGACATAGTGCATGGCCGAAATGCATAGCATTTGGCAAAGATTTGGTATTCTCTGCCATCTAAGGTTGTCCTCCTCTTCATTGAATCACGTCTGACAATGGAGGATTTTTTCTGACGAAACTTTGTACCATATGAAATTCCGCAAGTAATTTTGACATAAAGTTTGATTTCACACGTGTGTAGTTGTGGTCAGTTGGCCACACAAAAGAAAATAGAAGGTTTTTTGACGCAAGTATTTCAACATGAAGTCGATTGACTTTTTTTGATGAAAATTGACGGACAACATGATCTATCCATCAGTTATCTCTGGTGAATTGAATTCAGAATTGCGTGACTGTATAAAAACCGAACATTATTGTCTATGAATTATCTTTGCTGGATGAATTTTCTCTTCAGGGACTAGTTGTCAACAAGCATGAAAAAAATGCAGTAGAATTTCTCACAACGATCTCTTTTAGATACTCAATTTTTATCGTGCTGAAATCCCGAATTTCGGCAAGTGATTTCACATTCGCATTTATTTTCAGTTCTGTGACTTAATGATTTAACCAACTGATACTTGGCGTCAACTTAATGACAAGGAGGAAATGGATGTGTCCTACACAGTGGTTCAGTCATTTTTTTATCCAGGCATTTAAACAAATTACTTTTTTCAGTGAATACAGCAGACATTAAATCATGTGATGAGCAATCATATCAATTTTTCAGAATTTATGTTCCTAGCACGGCAATGAACTCTGATAGAGACTGAAGGTCTCTCAAAGGTGATTTATAAATGAATCTACATGTACATGCACTTTGATGAGCGAAAAATATCAAATCTTGTAAACCTTTTGCATTTTCTTCATCAGAAACCTGCTTATCCACGTCTTGAATATTTCTAATGAAACTTGATTCCAAACTGTGTCATGCGAACAAAAATACTTTTCGAGCGACTCACCGTTCATTTTAGTTCTAAGATTCGTATGAAAGCACGTGAGTGCGTTTGCTCTGCAAGTTCTCTGTAGATCTTGGGTTTGGGCATGCACCCATTTACTGCTGCCTCTACTGAAATGGCATCTGTAAATGAGACTTAGGAAAGCGACCGCAATTCGTTAGAAAGTTTTCTCCCAGTCCCATTGGCTTCGTGACACGTTTTCATCCGTTCGAGGCTAAGATGTATTTGTAGATCGCACAGGCATATTTTTCAGAATTCCATATGTTTTTCTTTTTGAGACGTCTTGTTTTTACAATTACTCCTATTTTCCATTTTTGTGGGCACTACTCAAAGTCACTGTATTTTATTGGTGCAGAGTGAGGAAGTAAAGTAATCCAGTTAAATAGTCAACACTGTCTTCTGTCTACTCTTTTGTTGTTTGCATTTCTCCAATTTGTTCCATCTTATCAGAGCTAGAGACTTGCCTCGATCAACAAATGGTCGACTGGCTATTTTCCTCGCTCAATTTTTTTGATAATTTTTCAAAAACTCGTTATAGAACATATTATGGTACGCAGGATAGTGTATCCTCCAATTTGATGTATTCTGGCAGCGTCAGAGTAACTATTGCAAAATCATAAAGCTTTCTTTGATCAATTCGTGCTACGACATACCTTATGGCCAGGAGATTATGCGCGCGGAAAGTTTTGCTTGCTCCTGACATGATCGTGGAGATTGTCCGTCGCTGGTCTTGGTGATCTTCACGCTGCGTTAGCAGTTCGAGGACTGGTTCGATTCCCAGTCGGCAAGCTTATTTTTTATGGTGCCAGGCGCAAGGCCCATTGAAATATCATTTCGACCTCGTGAAAGCCAAAGGCATTGAATCGTGGAAGACAGCATGCAGTTGACCAAGCGAAGGGAGTTCACATTCAATATATATAGAAAAAAATCATGCTTCCCTTTATATTAGATCGATCTCTATAACAGCTAAAAGCAACAGTTAACAAGCGTTCCGTACTTTCAACGGTCGATGGAAACTAGGTCCGCATACATGTAGTTACAAATAGATCCTGAGAAAGTTGTTTTAATACACAACGGTAGATTACTCAATCGAACATTGATAGAACAATCATGCCTAGATTTTGAAAGCAGCAATGCGTCGTGCAGCCGAGGACGCTAAGCATGATTCCTATTGCAGTGAGTGCTTTGATTCAATGAAATTTCAGACTACATGCATAGATTGTAGTTTTTACTTCAGACGCCGGCAACAACGACGGCTGTAGTGAATGTTATGCGGCATTATTTCATTTATACCGTCCCCGAGCCGCTAACAATCGTCATTGTTGTCGTCTACTGAATCGAAAACCACTATCTGTGTATGCAGCCAGAAACTTCCACAGACTTCTACACATGTACATGAATCATAGCGCGCGCGCATTCACTGCAATAGTACTTATGCCTAGCTTTTTCAAGCATTAATGATCCTTGCAGCCTCGACTCATTGATGCTTTCAAAATCTAGGCATGGTTACCGGCTCTGGGACAGCATCAATGAAATAATACAGCATAGCATCCACTACAATAATTGTTTTAGAGGTATTTTCTAGAGTCTTTGTACATCTATAATATAACGGTCTTGAAAAAGTTCCCGCACAGTTGAAAAGTCATCATTGCTATGTGTTGTGTGGATCCAGATGTATATGTAAACTTGGCGACAATTTATGACGATTGGATTTGCTTAGTATTCTAATCAATAGGGGTCGCAATGCCGGTAGTGCCTTACCGGTTTTACCGGTGTTTTCTATTTTTCCTCAATACCGAAAACCAGTTATAGGATTTCCAAATACCGGTTTATTTTTCTGCTGCGTTTCCAGTTTTTCATGTGCTTCGATATATAAATATTGCGGATTGACGAGAATCTGAACCAAGCTTCATCGAATTTTCTCTGTGCAAGCTCTGTACGGCTGGAGATCCAACGAACAATTTAATCTCTTCATGTATTTGATCCGTTAGTTTTATCATCAGCACGAATAAGATCACAGGTTTGGTAAATATGGCTATTTACGATTTCAAAAAGTTAAGATGAAGAAGTTGAACTATATCGATTTTATGACTGACACGCCTGCAAATAACGAGTTGTTGCTTTTGACAGATACAGTTGATATCCAAATCTAGCCCTTTGAAGTTCAGGCAAAATGTAGAATGGATTGCTTTCAACAGTCGCTATGACTCTGAATCCATTGCGAGGGGTCCTGATCTCTGATAACTGGTTCATCAGGGTCCATTTATCTATTGATTTTCTGTGTAGTTTGCTTTGATAACGTTGTAAATTTTGCATGCATTAAATAGCTAAGACAACAGTGTTAAGCAGGGAATTGAATATTTTGTTTATCTGCCTCGGTTTGCTAGAAATGTGCTTTATTCGAAATCGCCGGCACATCGCGGAACTTACTAAGTGGGCAAACAGGAATTCCTAATGCCTTACAGAGATAGGAACAAAAGTCGTGCGTCGCTTGCGGATTACTGTGAATTCCAGCAAAGTGCTCCGATTGCCACCATTCCTTCAGATTCGAAGAATTCAGATAATTGCACACAAGTTTTCTCCATAATGTTGACCCTTCCGATCAGTATTAAAAAAGATAGCAGGCGTACGAAAATTAGCTCACTTGATGTTTTCACATCCTCTCCTCGGCATTGCTCACTGCATAGTGCATTCATTGAATCGAATGTTAGCTAGACGATGTGTGTTTTGGTGTGTGCAAAGTGATATCACAGCACGCACGCATCTCTCACTGGCTCTGGTGTTTTCTGCTGACAGCTTATTGTTTGTCATTTCCAATAGCAAGCGATACACGAATTATCCATTCGAGAAGGAGCAAGTTGTCTAATTCTGTGATGTGCCGATGTGCCATTTCGATATTTAGGCTAGATACAGTCCTTCCATTCTAGGAACCGAAGCGCACGCAGATGAATCTAATTCTGTGGTGTCAAGTCAGAAAATTTCGCTGATAGTTAAAGAGGTGGGAAATTGTCACATAAACGACTGAAGATGCCACAAATTATTCTATTGGCTCATCTTTCTGCTTAATCAAACCATCTGTTTGGATCGACATTCTTCTCTGCTTAACTTTCTTCAGCTACTGTTTCATGAAGAGTTTTTTCGCATTGACCAGAATGTGAAGCTTAACACCATAATCGAGATGGTTTATACGGCGCCATATTTTTTGGGTACCTATTACTTTCTATTAAAATTGCATGCAATCTCTCTTATTACTGTTAGATATAATTTTAAATTATTGATATGTTGTTATTTGTTATGATAGATAATTTGATGTTATTTGAATGATCTATTTTATTGTTAAAGCATTTGTTAGATACGGAGGGCAGAATAAAAGTTAAACTGCAATGCAGTATCTGCATAATAAGATATGATTAGAACTGAGCGATTAATTACAATTTTTATTTTAAGTAAAGATTTTGAAGAAATCCTGTTGACAGCTTCAGTTTCAACATTTGAATTTTATCTATTTGATAGAATATTTTCCCATGTCGACTTGGAATTTGCGATTTTTCAAGAATCATCAAAATGACTCCGAATATCTAATCTGGACAGTTTGCCCCATTTCCTTTCATAGCCACCAGTAGTCATTTCCATAATGATTTATGATACTCAATAGTATGATTTTGTAATTGTTTAACGGACTTCAGGCATGATGATATTATTATTTATTGTAGCTACATGTAGGGCAGATTGAATGTGATTATTCTCCATTATTCTCCTAGTTCTGTTTTGTGGTAATCCATGGCATCATGTTATTGCATGATCTGTACTTTCCACAAGTTGTTGTCAAAGATACTGCAGTGTGTATTGCGTATTAGCCATGATATCTGCTTTTCCACATCATTGGTTAGTTACCTCTATGTTAAGATTTCATCAAAAAGATGATGACTCATGTAAATCGGATCTCAGCTTTCCGTTACAGTCAGCTTGTTGACCAGTCAGTTGATATTTCAATAATTAGATTGCGTAAGTTGTGTTCTCTTATCTCCAGCAAACTGGGATGACATTTCCCTAAGAACGTTAAGGAAATTATTTGTGCAGATGACGTCGGTATACTTTTAAATGCCTCTGTTCCATCCAAGTTTGTAGTGATATTCAATAAGGCATTTATTTAGCCTTGAAATAAAAGTTTTGCAGTAGATATAACAGTAAAACCTTAAATAAAAAGCCATGGCGGTCTTTTTTCAAACCGTCTGCCTATATGGCGTTCTTTTTGAGGGCTGCGGTCTTTCAGCTATCTCCTTGTCATAAAGTTTCACTTCTCTTGTCTTTGAAATTTATAACTGTGTATAAGAAAACTTTGATGAGGAAGTAGACTCAATGTAATACCAAGGGACCTCAAATGGTCAACCGAGATAATAGCTTTTGCTGTAAAATACATAGTTTCCTGTCTCTGCACAGGAAATGAAGGATAGTTACATCATCTGCTTATTTGACGATGTATGAGTTATCAGAGTGGGTTTCAAAATAGAGTCCGTTGCCAGAACGAAAAAGAAGGGTCCTAATCCACGGAATATGCATGATACGAGTATTTTGCAGCAATAGTGGACCACAACCAGGATTATCGACAAATGGAGTTGCCAATATCGGCGCTTCACATCATTTCCTGAAACGGGCGCTTATATCATTTCCTCAGCTTGACTGTGGATGACCACAGTTTCTCTAGATTCTACCTTGTCTTGTTTCTTTCGGACAAAACAATTATTCAAAAAAATTTAAATAAATTGGATGAAAGCATCGCCAATTGTCATTTATTAGCATATCGCCGTAATTATCGATAACCATCTAATCCAATCATTTTTTATTTGAATTGATTTGTTTAACAACGATTGTTATGACAATTATTGTTCCCAACTGCATGCAATCAGTAATTTTCTTAAAGATATTCATATTCTGTTTAAATCCCGATTCTGTCAACCGGGTCAAGATACTTGATGTCATTCGAGTCTGATAATATCGAGTTTGAAGCGAGCTCGTCACCTTTCCAGCAATGAATATGGTGTCTATCGTACCTGGCGCCTCTTGGCTCTATTGCATCATTGCGTCAGAGGAACTGACTCGATCCTTTTTGCAATGAAATGAAATAAACACTTGTGATCATATTGCCATGCAAAATATGTGCTGCTGGCAGGACTTGAACCACCAGTACAGGGTTCGAAGTGGGCAAGATGTCACAATGCCAAAAGGTTCCTTATACAGGCGGTTGCATTGACAATCACAATGAACTCCATTCTATTGTAAACTTATAACAGAGACATTCACAGCAATTTGTATCGGGCAAAATTTGATATCATTATTAAAAATAACTGCATCCTAGAGGACAGTAAATTAATTTAAGAAAGTGACAGTGACAGCATTCACGAGGAGCAGCGTGATGAAACCTGTCGGTCAGTCAATCTCACCTACGAGAAAGCCAATTTTTTGGAGTCCTGGTGCTAAAACAGTTTTTCTCTATACGCTATCAACTTCATCTTTTAAGCCACACGAGGTGATTGGTGTCCATAGGGCCTATCGTTGACTTCGAATGTTCGCTGTTTCGAAAGGCTTATTGTAAACTTCAATTGAAATGGAATTTCAGCTAAAAATTCAAATTGTTTTATCAGTGAGAGCTGTATAAATACATGCCGGCAACAAATAAGATTCACTAAGACGTAAATCAATCAGAAAATGTGATTTTCCTTGCATACCACTTTGAGGACCCGAGGTTATCTTAAATGAATAAGCCCTGTTTTTACTCGGAAGCACATTTGGCTCGGAGCCTTTCATGTGGCCGAGCTGATATTTATCCCACTTTCACTCTTTTTGTACTGATTGCTTAGCGTGAATGCAGAGTGTGTGTATCTTAAAAGCACTAGGTTTGAATCGACCAATGTCTCCCAGGACCCAGATGCAGAGCACTCTACCACAAGGCTACAGCGTCGGTTATCTTGACCTGTCTCTGACCAACTGAGCTACCTTATAGTTTTATGAAATTTAGAAGTTGGTGTACTTACTTGAAGGTTTATATCGAAATACTCCTTGAGATAGGATGAACACAGATATTCCACAACATAGGAGTATGATGTATACTCGCCGTCGAATTATTCTATTCATGAGAACTGTCGTTAAGATGTTAAGTTAGTGGTGAAAGAGTAAAATTTCTTGAAATGGAAAGATTTCGTCCCATCTGGGATGTGTATTTTTAACTATTTATCTCTCCGATCTTATTGGCAACTGTGAATCGCAGATAGAGCGTATCACAATCAAAGGATGTGTTTAGTCACCGTGTCTTCCATTTTTTTTATAAAATTTACGACTCTGTGCAGGTTCAGATAACTTATTCGGGAAGATGCAGAGCTTGTCTGACATTTCACCATCAATGGAGAAGATTGTCTCTGCAACATGAGTTTTCTGTCCGAATGTTTTGTAGTGTCTCAACTGCCACCAGTGTGATACTATGACCGAATGTTCATGACTTTCTGCGAATCTTTGTGATGTTAAGAAGATGTGGAAGACTTAATCGAATTTTAATGGAGTTCATGGTACTGTGGACTTGATGGCAGAATGCAGAATTCAGATAAAAACGCACAAATAGATTTAATCATTCGCTGTTTTACCTTAATTTATCAAATTAACGCTTGAGGGAAGAGAACTGGCCTATAAATCAGAAGTATCCTTCAGCAGAAGAAGGAAGTAAAAGATGAAGAATAGCGAAGATAGAACCAAAAAAATCTAGGAATGAAGTATAGTCATAATTAAGTTTGTTATCAACAGTTAAGAAAAGACATACAATTCATAACTGCATATCAAATGAGTATAATTACAGAAATCTTAGATGCTCAGCTGCCAGTCGTTGCCCTCAACATCTCAACTTCCATAGTGCTTTATACAAATTTTTACATATTCAAAAATAAAAGAAATTGACCGGAAATTTAGAAGCCATTGAGTTTAATTACTAACCACACAATCTGTTTGCTCGTAGTTGGTGCTACTTTCGTTGACGAAGATGAAAGTGGAAAACATTTTTTTGACATTTTTTTTCCTGAAGCGGAAGCTTTCTTAACATTTCCGTTTTCTGTATCGGTGAATAATTCAGTACTCAATGGATTTGGCTCCGGTTACGCATCCCTGGTTTCAAAGCGTGACGCTTCTACGAATCCAAGGTAATTGAGTACAAATCGAGCGATGGGAAGTTAAGCAAAATTAAACATTAGTTTGTATTTTCAAATAAAGTTATGGTTTTAATTTTGATTAATTATAAAAAAGTTCGCTTTTAGCAGAAAAAAGAAGAATTTTAGTTTCGAAATGGCAGAATCTATATTCTCGAGCAACAACAGATCAGTGTCCCTGATGATGGTAACTCATACCCCCTGCCCCATTATGCCATCACATGATTCATGATGTCTGAATCATGCTGCAGTAGAATTTTTATATGTCAAACTTCTGACTTGTACTTTT
The DNA here is from genome assembly GCA_907163375.1 of Prostheceraeus crozeri. Taxonomy (NCBI): domain Eukaryota; kingdom Metazoa; phylum Platyhelminthes; order Polycladida; family Euryleptidae; genus Prostheceraeus; species Prostheceraeus crozeri. Next base: position 163,851 of record CAJQUW010015945.1, on the reverse strand, counting down.
ATTTATATCAAATCGACTTTTTGCGCTTATATTTTCAAATGTTAACGGCTTATCTTTTTGGTAAAAACACTCAACACCAAATAGTCGCAGAAATTCAAGTTAATTCGCCTGCATCAGTAGTGAGCCCGTGACAAAATCAAGCGCAAAATATGCAACGATGAGTCAAGAGTCATCATGCTGACTCAGCCTCCCCCCCTCTGGAAGGAAGGAAGAAGGGAGATCGCCAAGGATGTGCTGGAAGGGATCGGTCCGAGAGGAGGAAACCGTTCCCTCCCCCCTCTGGAAGGAAGGAAGGAAGGAGGAGTTCTCCTGTAAGGCAAGGGTAGGAATCTAGGAACGCCAGAGTTAGAAAAAAGGTGGGTTTTGGACGTTTTGGGATGAGAAAGTCCATATTTCGGCATGAAGGAGTGCTCGGATGGGAAAACGGACGGCAGATTCGGACTCAACGTGAAATTTTGGGTTGGGGAGGTTGTTTCCAGCGAAATCGGAGAGAAAAAGTTCTGACCCCCCTCTGAACGAGACCTCCAACTTTGGTTCTAGAGATGGTAGAAAGTCGTGCAATAGCTCATTTGAAAGCTAAGAGTGAGACGAATTCAGTGGAAGAAACGGCATGCCTCTACGTTCGCGCGTTGGGGTGTGAGAGTGACTTTTAGATTTTTGACCATCACCGAAAAAACGACAGAGTTAGAATGTTTATAAAAATGGCTCTAGCGTGTGAACGAAGCCTCTGATGGGAAAACTGAGACCAGATTTGGAATCAGCGTGACATTTTACACCTGATTAGATGGGTTTTGAGGGTCGTGGGAGTGACATAAATACGCAAACATATACATCTTCGATAACAAATAATCTCTTCTCATGGAAAAACGAGACAAACGTTCGACATTAGACAGTGTTTCATTCTAAACGACTGAAAAATCTTGTTAGAACTGTGTCATTCATGCTATGTCTCCGAAGTGACAGGAAGAAAGATGACAGAAGCAGTAGAGTTTACGAATGAATTTTGTTCACTACGTTTTCATCGACAAAGTCTTCGCGGTGTGATTAGGGATACATCATCTCCTTTCATCATGAAAAGGCAGACTTAGAATTTGCTATCGCTTAAGGTTGCTTCGTTTTCCGACAGCTCATGGACAGTTTGATGAATAAAGATGTGAAAGGACGATTAGTTGCAGAGATTGAATTTGAGAAAGTGACTTTATGCGAAAATGCGATTAATTGTATATAGGTGTCAGATCACTATCAAATGAAATAAAACACAAATCGAATATTGTCAATCACTGTTCATCAAGCCGTCCAGCTAGTCGAATAGCGATGGCGTTGCCGCGGAGGATAGCAAGAGATAGCCGCTGAAAGAGCCACTCTCTCTCTCTCGGCCATCATTGCGTTGCAACGCAATACGTCGTCCAATTTGTTTGAGGAATGGTAGTGTCAGTGGCCCGATGACACCAGACGTTTCGACGGCTACGGGCTGGACGACAAAGCGATCGGCTAAGGCGGCGTACTTGGAAAGCTTTGCCTTCTCCGCTTTGGTGGCAGCGGAACCAGCCTCCACTGCTGAGGCGTACACGTTAGTGGACGAGAAAGAGTCGACGCAAGTTGCGTCCCAGACTAGCGACTTTCCTTGAGAAAAGGGAAAAGAGTCAACCCGTCTGGACGCTTGCCGTCGCCACGATCGAGTCCTACGGGCTCGAGACACGACGCCACCATTGCTGCATCCAGCCTCCGCTTCACAACGTCGTTGATAGCCGTGTGTCTCGGGAAACGGTCGGCACTGCGACAACACGACAACGGGTGAGGGCCCCGCTTATCGACTGTGCCACCGCAACGGCATGGGTGGGGCTCACATACACTCAACCCGAGACGCTGTGCCACCGCCAGGCGTGTTGTCTCATCGTCGAGAAGTATACTGGTCGACGTCGAAGGCACTGCCTGAAGCCAAGCACCACTGCACGGCTGAGAAGCAGCAGCTAGGCATGCAAGCCGATGTTGGTCGAGTTCGTGACGGAGGTGGTCCCTGTTTAACATCACTAGCTGCTTGTCCCATTCACTTTGAATATCGCGCTTATCTGGAACACTCAGACGGGAGGAGGACCACACCTCAAGAGCTGAATTATGGCTACTCAATTTGTCTTTTGACTTGAGGATGTCGAAGATCAGAGATGCACTTGAAAATGATGATGACAGGAAGGCGGGAAGAGCGATGTCTGACGCGGATCGGAGACCAAGTCCGCCATACTTCTGCGGCAAAGTAGCCTGCCTCCAACCTGTGTCGTCAAAGTCAACGTTGCAGACGGAGGAAACCGCCGATCTCAAGACCTCATCGAAGTGTGACAGGCCGCCTTCCTCCACAAAGCAAGGCGAGCTACGCAGAGTGTAAAGAAGCTTCGGCATGGAGAGGCAGTTTTTCAAGAGGAAGAGAGCGGTATGACGATCTACAGATTGTAGTCGTAGCGCCATTCTCGACAGGGTGTCGCTCTTCTGTCGAATCACAGATGTTATTCCCTGCCGATGCAAAGGAGAGCCAAGGAGCACTGCGGAGTCTATGGAGGTGATTTGAGCACCTGGCAAGCAATCGAATAGGGTACTGATGTTTTGTGTGGTAAGAACATTCGACTCAGATAGTTGGATCACCTCCGACTTCGTCGGATTCACCTGCAGACCAATCGTTGAGAGGACGGGTATGATCCTCCTCAGATCGTCGGAGACAAGGTCGGGTGGTCCAGCGAGCGTTGCGTCGTCAAGGTACCATGCATTGAACTCTGACTTGGCGGATCTGGCTACTTCATCGACGCAGAGGGCGAAAAGGAGCGGGTCAAGCGGGTCACCCTGCTGAACTCCACAGGAAGACTTCATGATTGCTTTTCGTGCAAGCAAGTTGGTCAAAGATATACACACGGCGCGGCTAGCGATTTTGGCAGCTATGCGACGAAAGACGTTGCCGACGGCAATGGGCCGGATGACACCGTCCTTCTTCCGCAGTGCAATGAGGTTCGCAGCAAAAAGCAAGTCTCTTCCGAAAGTACACACGGTCCCATTGAAGAGTCCTCTCATCAAGACGACGATTGAAGCTCGGAGGCGGCGTCCCGATTCGTAGGCAGCATGTCCTGTGAGGTCGCGAAGGTGACCGGGTCTCAATCCGTCCGGCCCACCACTACTGCTTCCGGGGAAGGAATTGAGAGCAGCTTCAATATCGGCGTCGGTCACTACAATCTGTGGGGTGTCGAAAGAGTCACAGAAATTGACACAATCAGGACCGGGAGGGTGTTTCTCTCGAAGGAGTTCAACGACTTTGTCAGTCGGATGCGATGACTCTGACGGCTCCGGAAATGTCCCCGTCGATCAGCTTTGCCCTTACCCTTCTACGTAAGGTCTCAGAGTCTTTCGATGAAACGGAGAAGCAATCGATATGCGGAGCAGCATCAAGGTTCTCGAGAACACCCAAAAGTTGTTCATTCGTCATGCTTTCAAAAGCAGTCAAGGTTTGTTGCAGGCTGGACGAAAGTGACGCGCCGGAGGAGGTACGGTTGGTTGGCACGCCGAGGGCGATTGGCGCGAAGCAAAACAAGCGGATCCAATTCAGCGGTGAGTTAGAATTCACTGCCCTGTCGATCGCAGTCGCCAGTGCACTCGCTGCAGTACAACGAACCGCTTTGGGTAGTCGCGCAGGGATTTTGCGGTTCCGTCTTTTGGCGAAAGTTCGCTGTAGAATCGTCTCCGTCGAGGGTGCTTCCAAGGATGAGTCTGGAGCATCCAAGTGAAGAGTGCGAGCACCAAGAGGTAAACATGCTGAAGAGGACCAGGACGTAATCGAAGACGAATCTTTCTGAGTAAGCCCGACACATGTGAGGTGGAAATATCGATTACACGATGCACACTCTCGTCCTTTCTTCCTTTTCGTACCGACCAGATGACAGGACGAGCATGCTGGTTTGGCCATGAGATGATACGAGCGGGAGTATCGGGTTGATAAACCAAAAAAGATGAAAATGAGTAATAAATGTGTAGAGATGCACAGAAACAAAATTCCAAAGATTGTTCACGATGGGTCTCGAACGGTGTCCGTGGATCGCCCACCATCGTCTTTGACCGCTGAACCACTGTGCAGATGTTGTGTCAAATCGTACGCAGCGAAATCCGAAAGTGACTGATGAACATGCAGGTGAGCGTGTAGTGTTTCATTTTGCATCCTATTCTGCAGAGACGATACATAATCCCAAAGATTTCTATCAGCGACACATGGCGAAAATTGCATCTCGACTAGATTCATTTCATGAGAATGGATCCAACTTGCTCTTATGTCGCATAAAACACATTCATATTCAACTCAATGTGCTAAACTAGATTTTACTACAAGATTTGGGAAAAGCAATCATGAGTCAGTCGTCCGTGTGCCTCCTTTTCCCTGCCGCAACGAAGTCAGGGGAGAAACGGAGGTCTCTGATTGGCTCTCATAGTGTCAAATGCGGATTTGCAGGAGACTATAAAAGCAGTCGTCTCCCCATTTTCTCTTCATTTCATTCTCTTGACTTGGAAAGCGTGTGTGACTTGCTCAAGCCATTCTCCGTCTCAATTTTGTCTGATTCGATCCAGTTTCCAAATTTACAAGTGAGTTACTGTGTGGCCTAAACCTTACCAACATTTTAGAAGAGAGACGCAGGAGAGTGTGTGGCCGATGATTGTACAAGCTTATTTTGTTGAACCATCACCACCACCACCACCTCCACCACCTAGACGCTTTACCTTTAAGTCTTTTAGGGAATTGAAACTCAATTCGGGTCCTAAGCCCAAGACATTTAATTTACTGGACGATGACGAAGACTTAGACTTTGGTGATAAGCCGAAATCATGTGAACGCCCCAAAGGGTCCTCTTGAGGGCCACCTCATATGTCACTGCTAAGCTAACGATTTTCTTTTCTCTGATGATCATGAATGTACTTAGTGGTATTCTTTCGTTACAGACTGCCATGGCCATGAATCCTACTCCAACTGCTGCATCACTGAATCCTCAACATCTCGAGCTGTGGAATCCGAAAATTGAAAAGGTAATTCGCGGCTATCGTACCTACAAACAGCAAGTGCGCTACAACGGTGTTCGACTCTATCTTCAAACGCCGGCGGTATACTTACCAAAAGTAGATACGCAAGTAAATCGTTGCGGTCAAAACCTGAGTATGCCTATTGTTAATTGGTTGCGTCAGCAGCTTGACATTTTAGAAGACATTGTGAGGCAAAAGGCTCTTATTCCCACTGAACTATTACAGTTGTGGCCAGAAAAGAAAACTTAATATAAACTTTGTATCGCGGCACTCGGTGCTATATTTTGCAAAGCAAGTATTGTAAAGTCACTTCAGGAGTGACAGTTGAACAGTCAGTTGAAACAGAATTGTCAACGCTAGGTGCAGGCTTTTATTCCTTTCATATTGAGGTGCCTGCTGTTTATGTGGGACCTCATCAATCTGACGGTAATTTGATTTCTCTCAATTTGCGCATTGCTCAAATTCATCATCAACCTGAGTTAACAGGTCTTGATCACATTGAGAAAGTCATTGATTCTTGTGTCAAAGATTGTCAAGAACCTGTCACCAAACCTAAACGTCGTCGTCGCGCATCAAAGAAAGATGGTGTTGCCACCAAAGAGAAATCTGAAGTATTGTAATCAGTTAGTATGTAGTGAATGTGGAAAACGCGGTCTTGTGCGTTATGTTCAATTAAAACATTGTAATCATGTTGTATGTATCTTTTGTTATGTAAAGGACAGACATCCTTGTAAAGTTCCTGCTCAATGTATTATCTTGTAATTAAGTCTTTTTGATATTGTAGGTTGTCATCTTCATAGACAGTGAGGGGACACCAATGCAGGAGTTGAGTGCTATTGCAATGAGGGAAAGCGATCAAACTGTTGTTAGTGTGTATCATAGATTTGCCTACTGTCCACCACACAAAGACAAATGGTCACGACGTCATGTGCATGGACTTGATCCTTCTATTTTGATTCATATTGGATTTGTAAATGAAACGTATTTGATAAGTGATTTCAAACGGTGGCTGTCAGGTTTTCATATTGTTAAAATATTAGGAAATGATTCTGAACGAGAAGCAACAACACTTCAGTTGCACATTGATAATTTATATTTACCATGTTGGGTAGATCGTGTAAGACAAGACTATCATATGCATTGTGATCAAAAGAAGTTTAGAGATGAAATGATTTTTGATATGGTTGTATGTTTCGGTGAGAGACATCACCTTTACAGACCACCACCCCATTGTAATACTAGAAATAAAGCTACCTACATTGCAAAACTCTCTTCACGCTGGCATTGTAGTCTCTATGATGTTTATGAACTGTATCTATATTATTGTCAACAGCATGGGTATATGTAAAACATGTTTTTACTCCTTGTGAATGAGTGATGATCATTTCATGAAGTGTATTCTGTACTTGTGAATTTTGACTGATGTTGAATAAACTTAGTGGAACATGATTTTTATTTCTGTTTTATTCATAGTGGAAGTCATTGAAGCAATGTGAAATCTATAGTCACAACGTTTATGATGACGCATCGTACCTTAAGTAACCACATGTGTCATTTGACACTTGATCAACAAGGATTCGATGGATTTTTACAAGATTGGAAACTTACATTTAAAATGAAGATGAATGATATGAAAGTGGTGCTAACTGAAAGCCTTCCCCCCTTCAAAAGATTGATAGAGAGTTTACAACCTCAAGATGTGAAGGGTAGACTCGCTGCTTATATAGAGTTGAAAGATTTGCAAAAACCACTTCGTTTTGGATCCTATTGCACAGAATGGATTACTCTTAGTGATCAATTTTATGTACGTCATATGGACGAAATTACGGAGAGAATAGAAGAGACGATGGAAGGAAATGCATACGTTGTTGCATATCAGTTGAAACATATCATGATTAAACTGAGTGTGTTTACATCCACGACTTTGTTTGATGCGCGACACATTGTGTAGATGCAATAAAGATTTCTTTTAACTGAGTATTTTGTAATGGTGTATAGAGCAACATCAGTCATTGCGCTTTGTTGCATAAATGAATGCGTCTTTGTTCGAGAAAAGGGTCGTATCACAAAATGAGTCATTGCGCTTTTTGCATTACTATCAGGCTCTTTGTTAGATAAATGAATGCGTCTTTGTTCACTAGAAGGGGCGTATCACAAAATGAGTCATTGCGCTTTGTGCATTACTATCAGGCTCTTTGTTAGATAAATGAATGCGTCTTTGTTCGCTAGAAGGGGTGTGTCACTGAAGTCTTTGTGAGGACTAGAACGACTTTGTAAGAGGGCAGTCAGTCGTAGGGAAGGTTTCCACCCACGCAGTCAAAAGTTCACGTGTGATAACTCTTTGTCACGTAACAAAGACAGGGAAAACATGAAAAGGGAAACGCATGTGATTGGAGCTAGGTCTGGTTATGAAACGCACGACTGAGCTCATGTCAATCATTTCCGTCCTTGCGCTAACCATGCAGTTGCTCGAAGCCATCAACTCCTCTGCTCTCGCACTGGGTACACTGAACTTCCTTACTTTAGCATCGGGTAAAAATGCTTTCAATCAAAAGATAACTCATCATGGAGAAGTCGTGACCATAAAAACTACAAGTCATCGGATGGATTATCTAAAGGTTATGTCAACTAAGTATGGACTGGCCGTGTGTGTACCGTTAGACTATTGGACACGGTTACAATTCAATACTCTTGAAACATTCCTGAAAGAGAATCTCACCATTCCCAAAGAAATTGTTGACACAATGGGAAGCGGCCACAAGTTACCATCATCGAATGAAGATACATGCATGTTCATATGGAGGGACACTCTCATCATCCATGAAAAGGAGGGCAGCGAATTCGACTTACTCAATTGCAAACATCTCCACATTTTCGGAAAAGGATTCTACTCCTTTGAAATTAAAATTCAAACCATCTACATGGGTCCGCGCAGGGACGGAAGGTTGTTTACGTTGAATCCCTATCTTGTCTCCATAACCTTCAAAAATGATGTCCATGTTGATGATGATCAACTACAGTAACACTCCACACACTGAGAACGCACCATCGGTCTTTATGAGACCACGACCTAACGGCCACCGTATCAAGAAAGAAAATGTACACTCACCATGCCACACATGAACATGACTCTCTCTCCTTCTTTCTTAGGCATAACCTTCTTCACTCAGGTTTTAATCATGTGGAAATTATCAGCATGGCTCCATGTATCATGGAAAAGTCAGTGTGTTACATTTCATGATACGAAACGTCAACTTCAGATAACTCTAGAACGCTTTCAACTACGAAGGTTACATCGCGCAATCCTATCCAGCTCTTGCCGTGTCATTAACGTAGGAGAAGGCATTGTATTTATTTGCATTCAAGAGATGATTTCTACATAATGATCACTGCTACATCGTGATTCCAAAACCTTCATGGGAAAAGTATAAAAGGGAAGTTCACTCAACCTCATGTCTTTTGTGAATCATACTCCCCATCCGCATCATCATCGCCATGCGCGAAATGAATCTCAGAAGAGACATCGATTTAAAACAGTTGCATACCCATCTTCCCGATTCAGTATATCATCGCGGTCGTCCGCAAATGTTGGTCATTCGCATGAGCAACGGTCGAAATCTTCAAATATTTCGCTGCGTCAAAATCCAAGTCCTAGGAAATCTTTCTCATTTCGTGATGCAGTCCATGTATTACGAAGTCGTCAAGAAAATGCGAACACTCATGCCTCATCTACGCCTCATTCCCCTGACATTGAAGAATATAGTAGTGTCTGTTCCATTGAAGATTTTAGTGAATCTAGCAAACATTAAAACCAGTAATCATTGTATATTTTATGAAACTGAACTCTTTCCTGCTGCTCTGATTCGGAAGTGGCATCCTGTACATATTGCAGTGTTTCACAACGGACATTGTATCATGACTGGTTTACGTGATATCAGTAAAGTAGCTGACATTGTTAAATCTTTAATGCGTTATCTGTATGAGTCACAATTAATAGAATCGTATTAATCACATGATGTGTTTTGTATGAGTCATCGCAATGAACTATCGCCCACACACGTGTCGGTGAAAAGGTTGAACAAGACTGATTAGATTCTTATCTAACTGACTGGTGCTTTACCACTTCATGAGTCAGCTATTTATAGACATGAGTCAGCAAAATGGTTGATGTTTCCTAAGCCGAAGAAATTTTCATGATGTTACATTCGTTGGAAACTTGAGGATGTTAACTTACAAACTCTGACATGGTTATGACTTTATTTTATACTTCACCTTTCTTGCAAACAGTGAAATGTTTGTCACTATATTTTATACTTTACCTATAAATTGCTAAAGTCCATAATCTATGGGGTTACCTACGGTTGGATTTAGGGGTTTAGGGTTTCATACAGCACAAGTGAATGTTAACCGTTAGTGTATAGTACATGCATTAACTTAACCATCTGTGAATGACATTATTCCTAACATAACAAACAACTACTTTATTTCTAACCCTACCCATTGTACAAAATGATCAAAACTTTTACTTCTGTCTATTGAGTGAGAATCCCATCTTTATGTCAAAAGAAAAACGAGACAGTCTGTACATGATGTGTTATTGAATGAAAGACATTTTATCACAGTCACACATAGTTAATACTATGCACGGAGAAAACAAGGTCACTGATGTGCAGGGAGAAAACAAAGTCACTGATGTGCCGGAAGCAATACAGGGGCAAAACAAAGTCAGCAAAAGCACTGGATACCCCATCGATGATATGCTATGATGAGGAGTGGGATGCATGTTACAAGGCACTCACTTACAACATCCCATAGAAAACGCTATGGAGAGAAAACAAAACATCAACCACAACAGAGATGAAGCATACATCATCATTCATCGTCGGACGGAGGAAGAGAAAGTTTCTGTTTCTTGGGTGGAGGTAGATGTGTGTCTGGATGGCCATACGGTAATGAGTGGTTAGGACTCATCCAGCATCGCTTGTCTTCCCAAACAGAGAGCGCCCGTTTCCTAAATTTTGTTGTCGTGACTTCGTGTACCTTTGATTTTAAAATCGTCATATTGACTGAACTTATTTTAGTTGAATTTATAGCATTTCGATAGTCTCTGTGTCATTTTTCTAACGATGGAGTTCGAGATGCCTTTCGCCCGTTTTATGGAAGGCTCTGATGACTTTAACTTCATAGAGGAGATCTTGGGGCGAAGCAAGATCATCTCTTCTATCCTATTGCCGGCGCATTCATCTTTGAAGCAACCGAGCTTTGCTTTATTTAAGGTCGAGTAAAGCGGATGCTCTGTGGGATAGTTGGAGCTATGAAAGTGTGGCTTTAGCTGGTGCAGAATATCTTCCTTGCTGACTCCTTTCCTAGTGGTGAGTGCGCAGAAAAAGCTATCAGTATCCCCGCCTACCAATTCTGCATGATGGATGAGTGGGCATGATTTTATCGTGTGGTAGTAGAGGTTGTACATCTCAAGTTTGGAGTGATCTAAAACGGCTTGACCTATGCAGATGGGTTTGCTCAACTCTACTTTGGGTTTTATCATCTTAATGCCGGCCAGATCTTCGGTAATGGCATCAGCATATACAAAGAGTGGCGAACGATGCATTTTCGTAGCTACCTCAGGATCAGTCACCAAATTATAATTGATGCGTTTTCTTACATCCTCCATGGTTTTACCAAAGAGGAAATTGTTCTTAAATTTGAAGAAATCCTTTTCAAAACCCCTATTGAACACCCCTATGCACTTTTTGTAACTGCATGCCCATCTTTAAATGAAATTTGAGAATTTTGTAATGAACAATGTAATGTTCTTTATCATACGGGGTGAGCAGCAGCTTTCTAGCAGGATGATATTTTATTTTATTTTCTCCTTCATACTTAGATTTTAGTTGCTCCATGAAGGGAGAATCGTATCTTCAGTCACTATACCAGACTCCGGAGCAAGAGGAAAGTCTGATGTTTTATTCTTAATACAGTCTGGATAGGTGAGGTCGACTTCAAACAACTAACCTATGTCGGCCTCATCTTCCAGTCCTAAAATGTGCTGGGGGTTGGAAAAGTGTTCAACCTCATTGGGTTCAAGCCAAGCAAAGTGGGATTGTGGCAAAGGTTTCGACAGTGCACTTCCATATAAATTATTTTGGTCGATGTACATCAGGTGGGTGTCAAATTCACCATCGACTGTTTCATTGACAACATGCTTGTTGACAAACGTCAGTCCACCTCGGATCCCGCGTTCAAACATCGTGTACATTTCGGGATTGTCTAATAAATGTATTTTTCCGTTAGTCATTTTAAAAGCTGACTGGTAGGACAACCCCGGTAAACTAATGTAATGGACGGGGTCCAACGCGTCCTGCTCCAGTGTAATTTTCCGAAAAGCCTCAAAGACATCGACTAAGAGCAAAATATCTAATTTTAAGTAGGCAAGTATATAGTCACTAAACGAGTGACGACCTAATTCTTGCCATGCCTGCTGTGCATGCCTATAGTCATCAGGCGAACAGTCCTCACATGTCAAATCGTTCTTAAATTTATCGATGGACGGAAGGGATGTTTCTTTCAATGTGTCCATTGAACTATAAGGAAACACTCCTTTCCGTCGCATGAGACTGTCACTAATAGTAGGATAGTCTTTCTTTAAATGTTGTGTGAGGGGAAGTGAGTCTAAATTGTTAGCCAAAGTGGCTGAGGAAGAAGACATAAACTGGAAACTGTCCATAAACTTAACATCATAAAAGACAGGTTTCCCTTCCTTCGTCTTGTCAACGTAGACTTTGGCCGACAGAGACATGAATTTTTCCTTACTTTGCGCTATGACGTTCATCGACCATGACTTCATATGTCCTAGACCATGGCGAAGAAGAATGTGCGCATCATAACATTTAAAGTTATGAAAGATGACGGGGAGCGTACGCCGTTTGAGTCTAAGTGAGATATTACGCTTGCTGCACAAGGCAGACCTAAATTTGCCACTGAGATGGCAATAGTCCCTCACTTTCTTATGCTGCTTCTCATCAAAGAATGAACAGCAGCGGGGACATTCTGTGGTCCTATCAAATTTTGATTTATCGACTTCCGTGAAACACATGGGTTTCCCAGTGAGCTCCGTTTCATAGCGTTGATGAAAACGGGCTTTTTTATCTAAAACTTTTAAAAATTCTAAGATGCAGTCTTCACCTTGCCACACATGCAGTTTATTTTGGTTCCAATAGTAAGAATGCCAAACTTCATAACAGGCAATGGCTGCAGGTTGATGAGTCTGATCTTCACTATCAATATAGCATTCAATGTCTGCATAAATGACACAAATGGGACTCAGCTCATTGCTTTTTTCTTCATACCTATAAAATTTATCTTTGGGCATCACTTCCATTTGAAGCTTACCCCGAGAGCACCACTCGTAATGCTGTTCAAAAAATGGTTTTGACCTAAAGCGCCGTGTGCAGCGATCACAGTAATAATACTTGTTATCACAACTTTGTTGGTAGCGATACAACTTCGAAATTTTAGTAATGCCACAATAATGCCATTCTGGGTGGTTGTCGCTATACACTAGGATGAGATTGACAACCCGGTCGAAGTTACTTTGGCGTTTGTTATACCTAGCGCCCTTCAAACCTTTTTCCCAGAGATAGACAAAGAGAGGACCCAGAGATGGAGATCTTAATTTCATTCAATTTTTCAAATTGGGCGATGTCTTTAAAATCTAGTGTGTTGACATCCAACCCGTCAAACTTAAGCTCATCCTCCCATTCACGATATTTAGTGATTAGTTCACGATCCCTATCTATGTCATCATAGTGAAGTATGGAGAGGACGGCGTACTTGAAACACTGGGACTGACACTCTACATTGATTACAGCCTTTTTGTCAGCCAGTGCTTTGGAGAGGGTGAAAGAACCGCTCCCTTGCAAATTTTCTAAGAGATTGATTTTAATGTCTACTTTCTCGATCCCATCAAAGACCAGTCCGCTGTCTCTTTCCAGGAACTTTTCCAGGTTTTTGACGAGATAGGTCGCATGTCTCTCTATCCACTCGTTTACATCACCTATGAGATCAGCAGCACAGGAGGCTATCCTAATCGTCACAGTGGACTCTACTTCAGCCGTACTGCTATCTATTTTATTGAAACGAGCAGAGACGTAAAACATGCCTTTGAGCAAAAACCTATCTAAACTCGCCAACATTTGATGAATTAAACCTATATTATTTGATAGGAATGGATGAATGTCCTGTATAGGTTCAGAGGTTTTCATCACATAGTCACGAACGAGCCTCTCAAGGGAGAACTTGCTCAGCCTTAGAGTGCCGTTGTTGTCTTTGTAAAGCTCAGTGGAATGTGTGTGCGAAGAGAGAACAAACTCTGTGGGAAAGGTCTTCCGACACGATGAACAGGAAAAGCCGACGGGTGGTGAGGGATGCTTCCTACCTGTTGTTGTTGGTGGTCGCCTCACACTGCCACAGGAACCGCCTTCGATGTGGACTCGCAAGTTCGTGCTGTTGTAGACCGCGCATCCACAACCTTCACACTTGGGTCGTTGAGGGATCGGTCGGCGCTTTCCTCTGCAGGCATTGCCAGCGGTGTGACGTCTCAAACTGTAGCCTTTGGCGAAAACCCTGTCACACCGCTGGCATCGAAAGTCCTCCTTCTCCTCTTCGACTTCAATCTCCCTCTCCTCTCCCACTATCTCCAACTCCTGCTCCAACAGTCTCTCCACCGACTCGACGGAGAGGAGAGGGAGGTCGTTTCCTGCTGCAGGTGGTGGTGGCGAAGCTGGGATGATGATGGAGCGGGAGGGAACGTTACCGTCCAGGAGAACCGTCGCCAGATTTGTTGAGAAAAAGAGAAAAGAGATTTGTAACATGATCATAATTTCAAGTTTGAAGTCTTATCCCTCTATTTCCCACTCACGGTTATTTACCATCTAAGGACTTGATCTCCGGCAGCAACGATGGTCGAGGAGGAGGCAAGAGTGGGACACGAGTCGAGGGTGGTAGGGTCCTTGGCTTGGGTGTCGGAGGGACGTGGTGACGGGGAGCAGGGACTGGTGCAGGGAGCGGAGCTGGCGGTGGAGGTGGGGCGATGACGATGCCCGAGAAAGAAGTCGGACCGTGAGCAGAGGTTGATGGACGGAAAGGTAGGGCCGTAAATTCCTCGCGGTACTTCCGCCTCGCAGCTTCTTCTCATTTCTTCATGTTGGCCATATTTGGAGAGAGGAAAGAGAGATTAGAGATTGAGACATAGATGATGCAGAGGATCTGAAACAGCCTAACCATGAGATGTTAAAGATACTTACACTTGCGAAGCCGCTCATAGGCTTCCCGATTGCTCCTTGGGGGACGGGTTCCCCATTACGAATACATTCATGCACTGAAAAAAGAATGGCAGCAAAGATAAGCAGAGTGCCACAATGAAATTTTGGATTCGGTTTAAACATGAACAAAAGAGGGGAGGTGACAGGTCTTGATTTTAATTAGGATGTCCACCCTAATGATGTTAGTAATAGAGTGAGTCAACCTTCATACAAATACTTACATTGCTCGATGGTGGCCTTCTCCATCTCAGCAGATATGCGATAATTTTCAATTTTTGCGAATTCCATTTTTGCTCGATTACAGACAGCAGATTACACGGTAGTACGTTAGTAGATTTCAATCACTGAAAAGGAAAGATGAGAATCGTTTCATTTGCCTAGTCAACGTTTATCATGGGAACAATCATTGACGTGACATCTAATGAATTACATTTCACTCTACTCCATATCACAAAGACTAACGTTTGTCGAATGGCTGAAGTACTCCGAGCTGGCGAGAGAAAGCGTCACGTTGAGTATGAAGTCGAACGCCCAACATGAGCAACAGCTCAGAGGTTTCGGTCTAACAAACGACGAACAACCCGTGCAACGCAATCCCTCTACGGCAGTACCCGCCGTCCCAAAGGAACGCTCGAGCAAAGGAGGTATTACAGCGATGATATGTTTTATGAGCAGAAGTGAATCTGTTGATAGCAAGAGACTATTCAACTTGATAGCAAGTCAAAACATCCTGATAGCACTAGCTCACCGGCACTCACCTTGTGAAAGATAAATGTGAAGAGCAGAGCTGGTATACTGCCTTTTAGAAGATTTTCCTAAGCGGTGAATGGATGAGACCTCTCGTCCAATCACAGACGAGCTAGAGTTCCCGATGTGCGCACGCACATTTGTAACGCGTTATTGAAATCGTCTTAGGCAAAAATTATGTTTAGCAATAGACTCAACCGTGGCACCTGAAGTCAATACATTGAAACATGATTGCACGATTCGTTTTCCTCAAGAGGGCTTCGGAGGCTTAATACAAGATTACATCCTTGAGTTTCAAAGGGAGGAGACAGAATTGGAAGCATGTTTAGACTATACACGAGAAATATTTACGGAGTTGATATCTTATTTCAAAGACAGTCTCATCAAGGCTCACTTAAATGCAAATGTCAATTAGATTGATTTTCCACAAGGTGAAGAAGCGGAAAGTGTTGACTTTCAATTTCGTTCCTACTGACAAGAATATGTTGCTGATGCTTCTGAGTTTATACACGACATCTGCGGAAGATTATTTCTCGGATGGACAGCTTTCATGGTTACGGCGATCATTTGCTTCTGAATAAAATAAACCATATTGTCATTGCTATTAGTAAAACGGGTTTCAATGATGTTAAATCAAAGACAGAAAACCTCATAAAACATCAAGAAATAGCAAATCTAAATTTTTCAGAATTTAGTACTACTTATGAAGTTTTATCAGTAGTCTGTAGATATAGGTCTGATCAATAGCTATCAAACCTTTTTGAATCAAGTCAAAGGGACTTATAGAAGCAAAGTTACAAGCCATTAAAGTTTTGGAGTCTTTTATGGCCTGGAGACTAAGGCCATCTCCTGGCTAACCTTTAAGTCTGACGCCTTAGCTGATATCAGCAATGAAATTTTCTAAGTCGGTCTTCGTAGTGAAATTTGGAATTTCCGATGCTATCATCGGAGCTCCGGAGTTCACCTACTCCAACCCAGTCGGGAGGAGAACTGATTCCCACAAGTAGTGACTCCACTTATATAGTTTGTGGCGATCAGCTGATGACGTAATCTCAATCATCCAAAACTTTAAACACTTCTATCTCCGGTTCTGGTGCTCCGATTCACTTGAAACTCACCCTCTAGATGCAGAATTGCACGCTGATTCCAAATCTGGTCTCAGTTTTCCCATCCGAGGCTTCGTTTGCCCGCTAGAGCCATTTTCATAAAAATTCTAACTCTGTCGTTTTTTCGGTGATGGTCAAAAATCTGAAAGTCACTCCCACACCCCAACGCACGAACGTAGAGGCATGCCGTTTCTTCCACTGAATTCGTCTCACTCTTAGCTTTCAAATGAGCTATTGCACGACTTTCTACCATCTCTAGAACCAAAGTTGGAGGTCTCGTCCAGAGGGGGGTCAGAACTTTTTCTCTCCGATTTCGCTGGAAACAACCTCCCCAACCCAAAATTTCACGTAGAGTCCGAATCTGCCGTCCGTTTTCCCATCCGAGCACTCCTTCATGCCGAAATATGGACTTTCTCATCCCAAAACGTCCAAAACCCACCTTTTTTCTAACTCTGGCGTTCCTAGATTCCTACCCTTGCCTTACAGGAGAACTCCTCCTTCCTTCCTTCCTTCCTTCCCTTTCCTTCCCTTCCCTTCCCTTCCTTCCAGAGGGGGGGAGGCTGAGTCAGCATGATGACTCATCGTTGCACATTTTGCGCTTGATTTTGTCACGGGCTCACTACTTGCATCGTATATACATCTCATCTTTTAGTTTCATCACATCGATCTGCATGTCAATCACATTGAAAACGTAGTTGAGGCCAGGTGAAAGCTTCGAGGTTATCCAGGATGAAGTCATTGGCGTTGTCCTAAGACGCGTCATTGATTAAAGGAACCTTAATTTAACTTTAAGTACCTTCATTAAACTGTCATTAGACGGATGCCGTCCATAGACGCGTCATTTAGTTTGCTTCATCTAACCGTTATAATTTCTAATGGATGAGTGTTCACGAACGCGTCATAAAAAATGTCATTCATTAATGGAACCTATATGAAAGCAGAATATTTAAAGGAGGGTAACACCTTCATTAACGTATAAATGACAGGCATATCGAGCAGGAGTTATCACTGTAAGACAACAATTATCGCTTTCAAACGCATAACAATGTCCATGAGATGATTTACTTTTAGAATCAACTCACCCAAGATGGAATCTTGGTCATGGTCTTACCTACGTTTACATTTACATGCATGTTATCGACCCATAGGAATCCCACGGGCCCACGGACCTAGAACAGTCATTTTCAAAAGAACAGCTTGGTGTGTCAACCTGCATGTAGCTTTATGCATGTTCACATCGATTCCTAAGTCAAGACTGTGAAAATGCTAATTCATTATACAAATAATCGGAAGACTATTGTTATTAAACTGAAAAACGTTGCTTTACGCTGCTGAAATTTGTTAAAATTCTTCTGGCCCATAGGAAACCCAACTGCCCATGGGCCTTCGTTAATTGGCCTGCCCTTGAGTCGCCTCTCTTTGAGGTCAGGCCAATTATCTCCAGCAAAGAATCCACGGTTCGTCTACTCTCCCGATTATTGTCGAAAACTCTTCTCCCTTTCATCAAACGTCATGTTGCCAGCTATCTCTCATCCACCTCTAACTTCATATCTACGCTCTCTCAAACCACCTTGCCGTCTTCGGTTCTCTGGACATCACAAACCTGCACATCATCAACATTCCCTTGGATGACGACTGCAACGAAAAGGGTCTGATAAGCATCACCTCACACTTCTTCGAAACATGCGGTGGCAATTGTATCCTTTCAGCTGTCAGTTCATCCGACTTCATGAACTCCTCAAACTTTGTCTTCTTGAAGAAAGATATCTTCGAAACGGTGAATTTCGAACACAAACTCACGGTATCGCTATGGGCAACTGTGCAGCACCGGTCTTAGCTAGCATCTTGATGAACCATATTGAGACTCAAATCTCACAGTTGTTCCCACATATCATCTTCTGGAAGCGATATATTGATAACATCTTCCTCGTTGCACCGCCTTCTTTCAACATCGACTTATTCATACAAAGGATCAACACGATATGTGTGGCGATTAATTTCACGGTTGAACAACCCATCAATGATCGAATTCCCTTCCTCGATACATCCGTCCACATCACCAACGGCACTGTAAAATTCGAACTCCATGTGAAACCCTATCACAGCGGAGCCTGTCTGCCATTTGATTCTGCCACCCCTATGTCGCGGAAAAGAAACCTGATACGTTCTGAGACATTACGAGCCCACTGCAGTTCCTCCAAAACCTGTTTACCTACGGCCTTGACTAAGCTAAAGCGAACGTTTAAAGTGAACGGCTATCCTGATGCACTAGTAGAAAAACTAATGAACGAAGCAAACACAGCTACTCCTTACAACAATTACAAAAGTGAATCTGTCACTTTCCTGAAACTGCCTTATCTCGGAGAAGTTCATCGTCGCCGCATAATTAACCTGTTGGCCACCACTGGGCTTCATAATGACATAAGAGTGATCTTCGTCACCCAAAAACCTCTTTCGCGTCATCTACAATCCGCAAGGGAACAGCAGAAATGCCCAACAACATGTGCGGCTTGTGCTACAGCATATTTCAAAAATCAATGTTTCGCCAAGCACGCTGTTTACAAGATTACATGCACTGTTCCATCTTGCCAAGCAGTGTACATTGGACAGTCTTGTAGTACGATGAGGTCACGAATTCTTGACCACCTTCATTCTACGTCATCGCATGTTTACATGCACATCAGCGAGCATCAGCTCCCTTTAGGAATGCATCCCATCAAATGTAGAGTCTTAACTACAATTAAAGATTGGCGAACACGCTTAGCAGCGGAAACGCTTCACATTAATGGAATGGCTGTGAGGGGAAGAGAACTTTATAATTTCTTCACACCTGATACTCTCCTCCCACACACGCCAGCTACACGGATGAGACATTCCACCGGCGTCACACGTGCACTTGTCATTTTCTTAGCAGTGGACTCATGCTTGTGTTAACGACCTAATGTACATAACTTGCTTGAGCTGATTTTGATTCATTCTGGGCTGAAGAAGAATACTCGAAATATCCCGACACTCTGTGCTTTCTCTATACCCAATAGGCTGTGAGGCAGACTGAATTAAGTTTCATTGAAATTAGAATTAGAAGAGTTTATTCTTTCAGTTTCACAATCACATAATTGGTCAAGATCAATGCCGATTTACCACCCCTGACAGCTCAGTGAGAGACTATCTCGATTCCCTGGACGATTTCGCTTTCACTTGATCCGTGTTGCCATTATTAACCAAGCGAGTTCGCATTTAGCGAATTTAACAGTTGTTTGCACTAGACTTTTCCTTATTAATTGTTTCTATGTCCATGGATTGCTGTCTTCAGAATTAATAACTTATTTTCGTCATTTATGAGTGAAATCTATAGTGTCTGAATGGAAAAGAGGTCATCTTTTACTACGGCAACAATAGATTTAATGACTTTCTATGTTGTGATGTCAGAATGCGTCGTAATTTTTTTCACGAAGATTAAAACGTAACTTTTCAGTAGGAGAAGCGATGTCGTTGTCGAGAGAGCGCAGCGATCGAGAGTAATCAAAAGTAACATATTTTTACAGATTTACGCATATAATATTGCACTGATATCAGGAGAATACCCACTCAGATTATCCGAATTGAAATATCTATTGCTCCGAAGCGAAGCTGAGGAGCAAGTAGATATTTCTATGAGGATGATCTCTCGGTGGGTGTTCTCCAGATATCTGTGCAATATTATAATGTATTAACCGACCATAGACCAAACTATGCCAAACCCATGACCAAACCAACCACATTCTATGGACCAACCATACATATAGACTACACCAGAGATTCATTTTTTGATTCATGGTACTGTACATGTATTTTAAAGTTGCCTTTCAGCATCATCATTCACACAATCCTTGATACTTGAATAATGCAGTCACGATTCCATGCCGTATCGAATGACGAAATTCAAGATGACATCCAGAACAGTCACTGTAAGAAAACGATCAGCAAGATGAATTGGGTTATGCGTTTGTTCAATTTATGGTTAAGTGAATGGCGAGTTCGACTTGATAATGTTCCAAAAGTTTTGAAGAGTTTAGACGAATTTTTACCGAGTGACTTGGATTATTGTTTACGTTACTTTTTTTGCTGAAGTTCGAAAGGTAGATGGTAACCGCTATCCACCAGAAACCCTAAAAACACTGGCAACAATGGTTCAGTATTGTTTCAGAACCCAAAGAGACTGGCAGTTTTCTTTTTCTCAAAGACAGTGATTTTCAAAATAGCAGAGATAGTTTAGACGCTCAAATGAAAAAGTCCGCTCGACTAGGCTGCATGCGGCCATCCAAACGGGCGAACACTATTTTGAAAGAAGAGGAAGTCAAATTATGGGAAATTTGTGCCTTCGGAATCTCTGACCCCGACAAATTGGTGGACACTATTATACCACATTGGCTTGCATTTTAGCCTAAGAGCTTGCCAAGAGCATCGAGACCTACAGTACGGAGAAAATGCACAAATAAAACTTAAAGTTGACGCCGGAAGTAGTAAGCAAGTGACAAACACCAGATAGCGCAAGATGGCGGCCGTTTCCCACCCTACCCCCCTCCTCTCTTCCTCCTCCTCCTCCCTGTCCTGGGGTGTTGTGCCGCCCGGGTGGGCTTGGGTGCCGGCCTGGTGGACGTGGTGTGCCGGCCTGGTGGACGTGGTGTCCATCGTCTTCCTCGTCAAAAATGGGCTCGACAAGTTTTTCCACCCCGGGGGGGGGGGAGGAAATCCAATGCGCGAGTGCTACCATCGTCTTCCTCATCAAAAGTTGGATCGACAAGTTTTCCACCCCGGGGGGGGGAGGGAGGGAGGAAATCCAATGCGCGAGTGCTGCCATCGTCTTCCTCATCAAAAGTTGGATCGACAAGTTTTTTCCACCCTACCCCCCCCCGGGAGAGCTTGCTTCAATTTTGCCTTCCAGTGGTCGGATGGAGACATATGATAGCTCGTTTGAAAGCTTATGATGAGACGAATTCAGTGGAGACCCATCTGAGTGTCTACCATGTGCTCATACCGCTCTCTGTTCTTCATGTTATGCGACTTTGAAGACTAAACATTGCCCTTTGTGTTCTGAGGAAATCTATTCAACTGCCAAGGTCTATCTCCCATGATGGGAAACAACTTGATGCTATTGTCCAATGAGAGACGCCGTCCAATGAGAGTCCAGCATTTCATTATAAATAGAGAGCTTCCCACAGCGAGAATCATTCTATCATTGAATCGTACAAGTGACGGACGCACATTCTCTCTCTCTTGTTCCCTATTATATTACCTAACTAAAATGGTAAGTCGCTATTTCCCTCCCTCTCCTCCCTTGAATGTTAACTTAATACGATCTTTTTCATTTTCAGGCATCTACTCCATCTGCTGCTACACTAGTAGGACGAAGTGGCGGTCAGGCGTTACAAGGTTCGCTACAATCAGATCATCTACAACTGAGGCCGGTGGAAGAAACAACCAAGGTACATAATCCTACACCGCTACAGCGTAAATTTAAACAACTCTTGCGTTATGACGATCATAGCGTAGTCCTACAAACCGGAATGCTCCCTTCCACAGACGTCAAGATAATGCGCAATCAGTATGGGGACTACATACTGATCCCCGTGAGTCCGTACATTCGCCACCAACTTGATATTATTGAAGAGTACGTGACATTAAATATGGACATTCCTGCTCCTCTTGCTCAAGAGTGGAAGGCGAGAGATGACAAGGATACTTCCTATAGAAAGATTTGGGATGGCAATCAAATTTGCCTACCGGTATCACATTGGTGCACTTACTATAAGAAGGAGGGAGATCATTCAACATCCATCACATGCGACGAGCTCGGAGAAGGCACTTGGGATATCCTTTTCAAAGTGAATGGAGTTTATTACGGTCGACACAAGGATAATAAAATAGCCTCTCTCTCCATGCATATGGAATCCATCCTATATATTCCGAAACCACCCAACGTGGACGACATAATTGATCAAATCCTTAACAGCAGTGGTACGAAGCGCAAGTCGGAGAAGAATGCTACATCAAAACGCAAATCAAAGAAGGAGAATTGCTAGTCCTTTCCTAACTCTACCCTATGACAATTCGCTTATGTGCTTTGAGTGTCGTAGACGTGGTCTTATTAGATACATTTTACTTCTTCGTTGCCATCATATCATTTGTGTATTTTGCCGTGAAAAGCATCGATGTAATTCTTCATTTTGTAATATGTTATAGACCGTTTCCTTAGATGTGTAATTTTCCGTTTTAGGCTTCTATCATCATTTTTATGGATTGTGAGGGTGAACCTGTACAGGAGCTCAGTGCTATTGCTATGAACAATTGGACATATCAGATTGTTAGTGTCTATCATCAACATGCCAACTGTGATCCCAATGTTGATCAATGGGCGAGAAAACACATTCATGGACTTAATCTGAAATATTTGCAAGACTATGGCTTTTCTTGTGAGAGTGCTCTTCTTATTGACTTTAAACGATGGTTAGCTGCTTTCAATGTTATACGCATCTTTTGTAATAATCCTGGTAAGGAGAGGAAAGTATTTCCCAATCTAATCATTGATGATATTTTGCTCCCACCTTTGGATAGTAGAGTGAATCAACATTATCATGAAGTCACGAAACGTTTTAAGGATTTGTCTGTTCCTATTTTGTCTGTTCGTTGTAGTAGCTACGTTCATAACCAATGCTTCTTTCCTCCTTACCTCAGCACCGCCAAAGTCCTGTATGGTTATCATTGCTCGCTGTATGATAGTTACCAGCTGTATCTTTTTTATCTCTTTCAAACCATTGATTTATAATGCATGCTTGTTACCGTAATTCAATAAATGTTACTATGAGAAGAGTTGTTGTTTTCATGCAATGGATGGGTTAGATAAAGGGCGATCATGTCTTTCTCAAACGACTGCGGAACATTACATTTTTATAGGCAAAGTTTAAAAGGAGCTGTTCAAGATTATGTGATAAATTTTCATAAAGATGAGACCGACATCGAAGCAGTGGTCGATGATGCTAGCACTCTATTTCTAGAGTTAATGAATACATTCTCTGATAGCATTGTCATGGCGCGATTAGTTGCGAAAATTAAGTTTAGTCATTTTGGAAAGGAAGAGGTGGAAAGTCGCTCTTTCCATTTTGCTTCTTATTCAATGGAAGTGGTAGATCACCCCAAAGAATTTTTCAAAAGACATTTGATAAAAATTGCTGAACGTCTTAACGCATTTAACCATCATGGTAGCAGTCTAGTGATTGAAGCGATTTCAGATATTCACATTCAACTTTCCATAAACAAAAATTGAAAATGCAGTGGTACTTGATTGTAGTACAACTGGTTTTCGAGCTATGTCTGCTCACTCTCGAAGTATATTCCTTCTGTACATGCGTCTATTATTTAGAAAAGGCTAGCAAATTCATATCTTCAAAAAGACTTGCTATAGACGTCAGTAACGGTGAAACTATGTGTTGTGATGTATGTAAGCGAAAGGATGGAAATGAAAAGCGCATCTTCAAGAGATGTAAGCATGCTTTTTGTCAACGCTGTTTCATACGTAATTGCATTCAACTTTGCAAATGTAACCACTGTGATATTGCTCATTTCGAGTGTCACTTATGTCGCAATAGTTAGTACCTATGCAAATGTGGTAAAGACAGGTTTTAGCAAAGACTAACACGGAAAATGGCGAAACGTAAAAGTCAAAAGTCTTCAAAGTTTTCTTTAGCCATTCAAGCTCTCCGACGAATGAAAGCAAATCAGCGATACAATGCTATACGACATGCTAACGATAAATTCATTTGTGAAATTATTTCTCATGTGAGAAAGTTGAGGACGAAGAAATTAGCGCCAAAACAACGAAAGTTACTTAAGCGATATGCTACGAAATTGCGTTTCATCTCCAATCCTAAAGTCACCCTTCAAAGAAAGAGGAAAACTCCAACACAAAAGGGTGGTTTCCTTTCAGCAATACTTCCGATGTTAGCTCCTGTCGTGGGTAACCTATTGGGTAATATCTTTGGCTCTAAGCGTTAATTATGCAAATGTTGAGTCTCAAAGTAATAAAATGGATTTCAGACTTCAATGTGATAAAGTTTTGACTGTATCAGGTCCATCTCATGCAGGTAAAACTGTTTTCACGCTGAATTTATTGGATAAAAGAAGGGAGTTGTTTAGGGAACCTATCAATCGAGTGATTTGGTGTTATGGTATTTATTAACCGTCGCTGTTTCAGGAATTGCAAAGTCGCAACTTTATTCGACATGAAGGAATTATTGCAGTGGATAAACTTCAGTCTAATGATGTTGTTGTATTGGATGATTTATTAAAAGAAAGTAAGAATTCCAAAGATGTTACAGATATGTTCACTCGCGCAGCACATCATAAAAGGTGCTTTATCATCTATATCACACAAAATTTGTTTCCTGATGGAAAAGAAGCTCGTACACGAAACCTGAATACACACTATTATGCTATTTTCAAGAATCCGCGAGATAAAAGTCAATTTGAAATTTTAGCGCGACAAGTTGCACCCAGAGGATCAAAAGCCTTAATTGAAATTTTTCAAGCAGCTACTGAAAAACCATACGGTTACTTATTCATTGACTTTACGCAAGAGTGTCCGGAAGAATTTAGATTTCGAAGTGATATTTTGAAAACTCCCATGATTATCTACAAACTATGAGTTCTTTTTCTCGCATGATTGTTATTCCTCAGGATGAATATGTACAATTGACTGCCATGCAGCAAGTAAAGCAACCTCTTGCAAATCAAATGTATAGGAAAGAAATAGATTATCAGCAAAATGTTCACATCAAAGATCCACATCGTGCTGTATTATTACAATCGGAAACTGTTGAGCAATTGAAAAACTTGAAGAATAAGATGCGTGATACTGTATCGACTGCAACACCTTTAGCATCTCGCGCACATGCCATATCTCTTTTCAATAGTATTGAACCCCATCTCAATGTAAATGATAGAGGAGAAATCATTACAGATGAAAATAAAGTGATTGATGCTTCACGTTATGAAGACTTGATTTAGTATGCGACACGTAGAAAGCGCCGTCAGGGCTATCTTCCACCTGGTTGGACATACTTTCTTAAACTATTGAAAAAGCATAATGTACCAAAATTTGCTTTGAATAATGAGACATTGAAAGAACTTGATTCAACAGTGGCTACTGCTCCAATGCTTCAGACGATGAAAATGCCAACAAATTGGTTTAAGGCGTCACCTGCTACATCCCCTCCCACACTCACTAAGCAAATAAGAGGAAGAACTCGACGTAGATCTACACCACCACTAAAACTAGTAAAAGGAAAACGTAAAACAGCTCCTCCTAGGAAATACATGTTCTCAGACTATTAATATGAAGCAGATGTGTTGCTTGCCATGTAATGAGCCGCCAGAGGTGAATGTCGTTGTCACTTGCACTTGCTGCGCCAGCTCTCACAATGAAACCCCTAAGCAATGTGAACACGATCGCAAAACCGCTAAAGCTAAATGCTGCAGTTGTTGCAAATGTAGAAAGGCAAAAAAACAAAAAGATGAGAAGGAGGAAAAAGAGTCAGTCGTCATCGACTGAGCGTTTGAAGTCAATCTATTATGATGTAAAACATCCGGCAGGATTTGCATCGATCAAGAAATTATCAAAAGCGAGTGGTCTTCCACAATCACAAGTGAAACGATGGTTAAAGGTTCAGGCTACCTATACACTCCACAAACAAGCGAAAAAGAAGTACCGCACCCGCCATTATATTGTTCATGACATCGATGAACAGTGGCAAGCAGATTTGTGTGATGTTGCCTCCATTTCAAAACATAACTCGGGCAATAATTTTATTTAACCGTCATTGATATTTTCTCGCGTTATGCGTGGGCTCAACCTTTAAAAACTAAAGAAGGGAAAGGAGTAGCAAAAGCATTCCAAACAATTTTTCGAGAAGGTCGGATTCCAAAAAGAATTCAGAGTGATCAAGGAAAAGAGTTTGAAAATCAGCATGTGAGAAGATTATTTGAGAGGCATAACATTGAGTTGTTTAGTGTAAAGAGTGCTTATAAAGCTGCACTCGTTGAACGTTTTAATCGCACATTAAAAAATCGCCAACTTGACACAAAATTGGACAAAGGTTCTACAAGATACACTCCATGCCTACAATCACTCTATCCATCGTTCTATTGGACTCAGACCAGTAGATGTAAATGCTAACAATGTAGATAAAGTGCGCGAATCATTCCAACGTAAGCGCACTCATGTGAAAAGTGATGTGAAAATTGGTGATAAAGTTCGTATCTCAAAAGTGAAAAGTGTTTTTGCTAAAGGGTACCTTCCGAATTGGACAGAGGAGGTATTTACAGTATCAAGGATTAATCAAAAAGACTCTCCGACCACCTACAAGTTGAAAGATTACGATAATGAAGAAATTGAGGGTAGCTTTTACCGCGATGAGATTGAGGTAGTTACTGAAAGTGAAACATATTTGGTAGAGAAAATCATTCGACGTAAAAAACGGCAAGGTGAAGAATGGTGTCTTGTTAAATGGACTGGTTATCCTGCAAGTATGAACTCTTGGATGCGTCGTGCCGACATCTTTCATCTAAGTGATCGACAGTGATTCATGCAAAGTTGTAACTAACACTGTTTAGGGTTTGAGCTATGAATCCAACTGCCTCATTTTATTCACGACCCTCCTATGTAAGTGGTGGAGGACAAATTTACATCGGCGCTCGCCGCCAACGTGGAGGTAGCATACTTGGTGCACTGAAATCTGTTGTAGCACCTCTCATATCCAATGTCGGTAGATCTTTAAAACGAAATGTTTTAAGTAATGCCGTTGGCTTTGCTGGTGATGTTGCTAGTGATCTTTCCAGAGGTAGAAGCTTTAAGAGCAGTTTGTTGAATCGTGGGAAGGAACGCGGTTTAAAAACATTGAAGCAGACCTCTGCTGGTATTACTCAAGGAAAGAAATCACCTAAACGAATGAATAAAGGAAGGAGGAAACATCGCGGAGCTGGTAAGGTGCGATCTTCAGTCAAAAGGCATTCACGCAAACGTCGCAGAGCTAATCATTCATCAGGCGATAAACGACGACGCTGCCATAACTTCTAATCATGGAGTGTAAAACTTCCGGTTTTTGTTTGTTTGATCAACAAGCCATACAGACAGATATTCTTAGTTCAAGTATTGTAGATTATCATCCTCGAACAGCTGAGCTGGCCCCATTGAATTTGTTATTCCTGGTGGTAGTGATGACTACATAGATTTGAGTTATGCGATGGTTGATTTGAGGTTTAGAATTCAGCAAGCAGATGGAACTGCTATTGACGATACACATAAAGTTGGACTGAACAATTTACCATTGACTACATTACTTCGCGATGTTTCTCTAACGATTGGAGAGCAGCAGGTGGAAGGTGGTCAAAGCGATTATCCCTATAAATCATATTTCAATCATGTATCACAGTTTCATCCAGCAGCACAAAAAAGTCATATGGAAGCCATGGGATGGTACAGAGATGAAGCAGGAAAATTTGATGTTGAAACAAACAGTGGCTTTGTAAAGCGATCTGCTATGATTAAAGATAGTAAAGTATGTCAGCTATATGGTCCGCTGAATTTAGACTTCTTTAGACAGTCTTTTTACTCTGTAATACCAGCATGCGACTCAAGCTGACATTGAATAAGCCTGAATTGCGCTGAATGCATTTGCTAAAGTTGACAATTTTAGAATTCATGTGGAAGATATTGCACTTTACATTCGTCGAGTAGTACCGAATCCAAGTGTCATTAGAGGACATGCTGAAGGTCTTAACCGCCAAAATGCCATTTACCCCGTTCAGCATACAAAGCTTCTCACCTTTACAATTCCGAAAGATCAAAAGAGTTTCATGAAAGATGGCCTCTTTCCATCGGAAGCACCGAAGCTCCTCATGGTGGCAATGGTTGAAAATGATGCATTTAATGGTAATATAAAGAAGAATCCTTTCAATTTTAAACACAATCAGTTAAGTGAAATTGCTTTACGTGTAAATGGTGTGAGTCATCCTGGTCCACCCTACAAACCAGATTTTGCTGCGGATCAATTTATGCGCAGTTATGTTGATTTTATGGTTGTCTTTGGCTTTTACAATACGGATGACACCAACGGACTTACTATGAAAGAGTTTAAGAGTGGATATACTATTTATGCATTTGATTTGACTGCTGACAGCGATATTAGTGCACCCTATCGTCAAGCGAACGTGCCTCATAATATTCGTTTGGATTTGACGTTCAAAAGAACACTACCTGAGACGATCAATGTATTAATTTATGCAGTCTTCGATTCAAATATTGAAATTACAAAGTATCGTGACGTGATTCTTCAGTATAATCGTTAATGAGTTGGTTGACTGCTGACCATATTAAGACTAAAGTGCAGCGTAATGCAGACGAAGCGACGTTGAAAGCTTTCGATAATGTCTATTCACTCGATACCTTACCACCTGCAGTAAATCACTATCCCATCTTTATTGTGCTAAACTAAACACTTATTCGCAGAATTTAGGCGGTGAGCATTAGAAAGCGATCTTTATTGGAGAAGACCGACGTGGTGAACTATTTGACTCTCTTGCTCAACCTCCAAATATACCAACACAGCAGTGGTTGAGAAAACATACGCGTCAATATCAGCGAAATGAACGCATACTACAACATCCACTTTCATCAACGTGTGGTGCTTTTGTACTGTACTTCATCTTAAAACGTTTACATGTATCTCGATTTGTATCTGTTATTCAAAACTTTTCATCTAATCCATCCTCTAATGAAAAAATGATTTGTTAGTTCTATCATGATTTGAAATAAAAACATCATGTTGGAAAAATTGTTTTTTATTTTACAATCCGCTGGGTACGTACATACTCAATGAGATAGTCTAGGATCACATTTGCTTGTACATGAGATTTTAGTCCAGTAATGATCACTTTACTATTATGAAAGATTGCCACATGCACAGGTAACCAACAACTAATGAGAGCTGCAGGAAAAAGTTCGGGTTCATAACACAAATTGTAACTGCTGGTACGAATCTTCAAAAATGATACACTTTCACTCAATTGAGTAGAGATCACCATATTGTCCACAGTCAGATTCGACATCACACACCTCTCCCTCTTCCATATCCGACGTAGTAGTCTTTGTACCTCTAAGCGCATTGACTGCGCCGATGAATGAGAAAGGGCGCCGAGAATCTGTACAGTCCCATTTGGGAAGAGTTGAAGATTCCGTGAATTGTTCATCTTCACCACTAACATTTGAGGTCGGCCCGGGTAATACTTGCTGTTTGGAAGGTGTTGGTGTAATGTTGTCAGATCGATTTTGGTGTAGAGTCTGAAGCGACGGAGAATGTTGACGATGGTGTAGCGATGGCGCTTCATGATGAAAGAATGAGTAAATTGAGCGATGTACCTTCCTTTTATACTTTTCCCAACTACCTTGATGAAATGTGAAGTTAGTATGAAGTTGGGAATGATAGAGTTGAATTCGCCGATTGTTGACGCGCAACCAGATGCGATTTCCAATACGTGAATGTCTTTTCATATAGAAGTATTTCAAATCCTTCATGATATGATGTAGAGATTGAAAATGACGATAAGATAAAGCAAACTCTCTTCTCACATTTCCAGTTGAATCTTTGAAATAGACGTTTCGATCATGATCCGTTTCAATACGTTGTAGG
This sequence comes from Prostheceraeus crozeri, assembly GCA_907163375.1. Taxonomy (NCBI): domain Eukaryota; kingdom Metazoa; phylum Platyhelminthes; order Polycladida; family Euryleptidae; genus Prostheceraeus; species Prostheceraeus crozeri. The sequence continues at coordinate 133,917 of CAJQUW010015945.1, read as the reverse complement.
GAATCTAATTTCCAACTCATGGTGCGTGGTAGTCATGTCTGATTAAGATTTGCATAGTAGGGCGATGAACTCACGACGAATAAATGTCATGATGGAGCGATGTATGTATCTTCTATACTTCTCCCAATTGTATTTGCGAAATGAGAAACAGTTTGCGGAATGAGAATGGTAGATTTGAATTTCATTTCTGTAATGTTGAAGCCAAACTTGATCACCCAAGGAGATGAATCTTAATGTTTCAAAATATTCCAAATCCCTCATGATATCATTGAGGTTGACAAATTGTCGCCATGTTAATGTAATACCTCTTGATGTATGACCATGAGAATTTTTGAAATGTACGTTTCCATCACGATCAACTCTGATATATTGTAGAGAGTCCAAAATCCAAGTCTTCATGATGTTATGCAAAGTCGCAGATCAGCAATATAAAAATGTCGTTTTATCATATTTTGCTTAGCAATGCGGCCGCAAATAGATTTGCTAGTAATCGAGCCGCACTCTTTTCTACTCCCATTGATCATACACAACAGCTAAATGGAAATTGGGAAGTGGGTGTCACTCAACTTGTTTATAGCAACTGTGTCTATACTTTTGATCATGAGGTGATGACTATTAATATGAGACGTACAGCTGCTTACCAATGTGAAAAGGGCTGCCGAGTATACATTCCACAGTGGTCAAAGAAAGATCTCTTATCATGTAAAAAGTTTATATATGATTTCCTGAATAAAGCGTGTAAACATATTGTCCAATTTACTCCGCACAATGATGATCATACTTATGTACATCATGTAGTTGAGAAAGATTGGATTGTTGGTTTAAGTCCAAGTTTAAGAAGTGATTTAGGCTACCTCGCTAGCGCATTAACAAGCTATGATAATTTTAACGTTAATTACCACATAAGTGGTCATAAACAGTTAATATATCGAGAGGAAGCTTATTATGTAGATCTTATTCCAAAAAATGAGAAGACGTTGGTGAAGAAGATTGTGATTAAGGCAAGAAAGACAAACATGACTCCTGAAACATTATTGAAGAAATTTAATTATCTCCTTCGAGTTGATGGTAAACAAGTGGCAACATTGACTTATATCAAATCATCTAATCATATTGCAATAAGTAAATTAAATGATGATGATCTAGTATTAGTTTGTTCAAAAGATTTTCATCAGTTCTTGCGACATCATTCTGCACCTGTTCATGGAAAATTTGATATGCAACATTTACCATGTGAAAGGTCAAATCAATTTGATACAGAATGGAGCGTATCTTTATACAGAAAGTGTGTAGAGCCTTTAGGTGGTATCTTACATGAAACAAGAGTGTTGATGCCTCGCATCATTACTTCAGTTAAATTGGTTGTAGATTATTTAAATGAAGTGATTAATGAGCAACATATTTCATTTTCTGAAAAAGAAGGTACTTTGTCTCTCACTATAAGTGGAAAAGGTATTGAACTAATTATGGATAAAACTCTAATGGACATTTTGGGTTTTGATCAAAATATCTTTAAAAGTGGTACTGTAACCAAAGCTAGCGCAGACATGTCGCTATCGCGTCGTATTAACTATTTTCAGATATATTCCAATATTGGTGAAGATGTACGTGTGGGAGATGTTGAATCTCCATTGCTAGCAATGATACCATACCAGCCAAAAAGCTGCAGTATTTTATCTGAGCATACTTTCAAGAAAGTGCATTATACAAAGCTGAAATCAAACTACATCCCACAAATTGATATTGCAATTTATGACGATGCTGGTGCGTTGATTCCTTTTCATAAAGATGCTGTGACAAGTATCACACTCCATTTCCGAATGAAGAGTTAATGCAAAAGTATGCTAATATATTTTTCCAATGTGAATAATATGGAAAGTGAAAATACGGACTCGTTTCTAATCTACTTACCCAGTAATGCTTCTATGAATAAATTTCCCAAAAATAAACCATCAGACTATCGAGTAGAATTAAATCGTCCACTACATTTAGAAGGTGAATGGGAGGTTGGCGTTTCTAGTATTTGCTATGATAGCAATATTCAGAATGTGAATGATTTGGAAGAAATGATATTGACTCCTCGCACCCATGATGGAATAACGATGAATAATGCATTCCAGTTCCCATACAATTTAACATCAGATGGAAAGTGGAACTATGAATGGATTCAGATAAAATCAGATTATTATGAACCATTTGGGAATGAGAAAATTATTAAGGCGTTCAATAGTGGTAATACTTCCATCATGAAGAATAAAAATCAGAAAGCTTATGAGTTTACTATCTATCATTGGAGTGGGAGACAGTTCCTTCGCTTTCATTCTTTTACTAAAGGTCTTACACTGAGGTTGGATAATGAATTCTATCCACATCTCGGTTTTGGCCATGGACTACATCTAACGTCAATTGCTACTGCAAATGTTAAAAAAGTTTATTCAAATCGAATCAACAAATTTCATTATAGATTTAAAATATTTGATGAAGATGTTGTAGAATGTGAAGAACGCATCATTTTGAAAAAGCGTGGTGTTCAACCTTTATCACTTATTGAGTTAGTAAAACGATGGAATGAGACTGTGGGTAAGAAGTATGGAGAGAAAATTATGGCGGACAAAAATAAGTTGGTTATTCAGAAATATAATGACAAACTTACAGTTTATTTCTCTCCAACCTTGCGTCATTTTGTAAGACATTATACACCTATTATTGGAAGCGGTGTGGTGTATGGTTCTCATGAATATCACACTAAAGCTGATTCAGTTAATGATGAATGGTGGGTGGACATCTATGGTGATCGCATCAAGAAAATTTACCAGTCTTATGAAGAATCTAAAGTTGCTATCAATATAATGCCGCGTCTATATCATACAGTTGAAAGCTTCATTCATGTAGTAAATCCTTATATACAGCAGAAGTTGAAGCATGTGATGAAAAGTAAATATGATGTAAAGACACACCACATTTCGTTTTCAATTGAAAAGCAACCCGTTGTTCTGAAACTGGGTGATGACATTCAATGTCAATTGAGTAAAAATTTGAAGAAACTCTTTGGTTTTTCAATGCTACAAACAGTGTTTACTGCTGCGCATACGATTGGTATAGAAACACCAATGACACTTGATAAACATGAACAGCACCTTTACATTCAAAGTGATTTGATTCTACCTATTTCTGTTGGTGAGAAAAAAGAATACATTTTACGTGATTTCATTCATGATAAAGACGCTTCATATGGAATAGTCGAGAAGATGTTTGAATCTATTTTCTATCATCCCGTCATCAAACAAATGATACCCTCTATTGCTATCAAAATTACCAATGGTTTACAAGAGTGCATCCACGTGAAAGATACTAAATCCCTCATAACGTTAGTGTTTCGGAAAACAAAGTGAAGTCTTTATACAACATTTATTGAAATATGTACATGAATGTGAAGCAATAGACTTTATACAACATCCACTGAAAATATATACATGAGCGCACTTCAATAAACATTGCTATATACAAAAAGTCTTTTTACTTCGTGAAGGGTGGAAATATACAGGGATAGGAAAAATGTCTTTCAGTGGAAAAGTCATCACATGGGGAATGTACAGATGTGGACACATATTCACAAGGAAAAAACAATCTCATGCGATACATAAAACAACAATGTTTATCTACAGAAATCAACATCAAAATACTAAGTTAAGGATGATTATGCTAAGACGTCTCCTGAATGTGGTAGTGTGGGTTTAATTCTTTTGGGTGGTGGTATGCCTGTATCAGGATGTCCATGTGGAAGAGATATGTTATGTCCTATCCAACACCTCTTATCCTCCCATGCTGAAAGCGCCCGTTTCTTAAAAGTATAAGTTTTGATCTCATGCGACTTAGATTTTAAGATTGTCATATTGACAAACGTTATATTTTTATTTCTATAGGCTCTCTTGAAATTCTTATGTTTCATGTTTTGCACAATGGATTTTGATATGCCTTTAGCGCGCTTAATGCTATCATCACTATCCTTTAATTTCATAGAATACATTTTAGGGCGGAGGAGAATCATTTCAGCTATCTCCTTCCCTGCTGTTTCATCCTTAAAACAACCAAGTTTGGCCTTATTTTTGATGGAGTATAGTGGATGATCAGCAGGATAATTTGATGTATCAAAATATCTTTCTAAAGATTTTCCTACTTCATTAAAATTTAAATCTTTTTGAGTGGCAATACCTAAAAAGAAACTATCTGTGTCACCACCCAACAAACGAACCTCTTTTACGAGAGGACACGGTTTTAGTATTCTATAGAAGAGTTGATACATTTCAAGCTTGGAGTAATCTAGAACAGCTTGACCAATATAGATGGGTTTGCACAACTCAACATCAGATTTTATCATTTTAATACCTACAAGATCCTCATCGATTATGTCTCTATCGATGAATAGAGGTGATGAGGTCAATTTGTGATACTTTTGATCATCATTAACTAGTTTGTAGTTTACGCGCTTTCTAACATCCTCCATCGTCTTACCAAATAGACTGTTGTTCTTATATTTATAAAAATCTTTTTCAAAATTATTTTGGGCTAGTGCACGTTTCTGGCTGTTACTATCTATGTAGGGTTTGAGGAAGGCTTTCTGTCTAAATTTAATAATGCGGTGAACTCTTTTTAAAATCATGCCCATTTCTAAATAAAATTTTAAGATGCTAAAGTGGACTAGATAGTTTTCTTTATCATATTGAGTGAGCAAAAGTTTGCGGCAAGGCTTATACTTGGGTTGTCCACATGATTCTAAATCTTTATGAAATTGTTTCATAAAGTCGGAAAACATATCTTTACTCACTTCACCTGATTCGGGTGCGAGTGGAAAATCTACGGTTTTATGTTTAATATTATTTGGATAGATTAGATCTATCTCAAAATAATATCCCCAATCACCTTCATCTGGAATTGCTAGTATGTTAGAAGGGTTGGAGAAATGTTGAATTTCACTATCATCTAACCAGCTAAACTCACAGTGAGGTAGCGGTTTGGATAATGAACTACCATACAAATTATTTTGGTCATAATACTTAAGATGGGTATGATCATTACCTACTGTTTGAGATTTTAACCTATGTTTATTTACAAATGTGAGACCACCGCGAATTCCTCGCTCAAATAAATTATACATCTCTGGATCTTGTAAGAGATGAATGGTCTCACCAGTCATTTTAAAAGCAGACTTAAATGACATGGCTGGTAGACTGACAAAGTGGACGGGATCTAACTTATCTTCTTCTAATGCCACTCGTCGAAACTCTTGGAAAACGTCAGCCAGCAAAAACACATCTAACTTAAGATAGGCAATCATATATTCACCAAATGTATGGCAGTCAAATTTTATCCATGCCTCTTGAGCATGTTCATAGTCCTCTACTGGACAATCTTGATCCGTCAAATCATTTTTAAATTTATCTATGGGTGGAAGAGAAGTCTCACCGAGTTTACTAATCGCATCAAGATATGCATATGGAAAGACTCCTTTCCGTGTGATGACTTCATTAGTTAAATTTGGATATTGTTTCTTAAGATTTTGTGTTAGTGGAAGAGACTTTAGATTTTGTACGAGAGAGGCCAGTGATGCAGCCATAAATTGGTAGGAATCTAAAAATTTTATATTAAAATAGACCGTCTTATTTTCTTTGGTTTTATCGACGGGTACTTTTGCTGTCATGGCCATAAACTTTTCTCTCGTTTGAGCTATTACATCAAACTTCCACTCTTTCATTTGGCCTAAACTTCCTTTTATTATCATATGGCTATCATAGCCCTTAAAATTATGGAAAATGACGGGTAATGTACGCCGCTTCATCCTCAGCGAAAAATTACATTTTGAACAGAGTGCGTTTCTAAATTTACCAGTAATGTGATCATGGTCGCACACTTTCTTAATCTTATCATCAAATTTTTTACTACATTTGGAGCAAACGTTGCAACTATCAAACTTAGCTTGATCATCTGCTGTCATATGCAATGATCTGCGATAGAGTTCACCATCATGTTTTTGTTGAAATTTTACAGCCTGTTCGAGGAATTGTAGGAAATGGTAAATACAATCCTCACCTTGCCAGACGCGCATTTTATTTTGTCTACCCCTAAAGTGATCATGCCATACTTCATAGCAGGAAATGGCTGCTGGTCGATGGATGTTATCATCGATATAACATTCGATGTCAGCATAGATGACACGAAGAGGACTTAGTTCATCGCCATTCTCTCTATATGAAAACTCCTTATCTTTGGGCATGCGTTCCATTTGCAGTTTACCTCGCTTACACCACTCATAATGAGTTTCAAATTTAGTTTTCCTCCTAAAGTGGCGAATACATCTGTCGCAGTAATATAACTCTCTACTAGAGTTTTCTAAGTGGTGGTATAAGCGAGAGATTTTGGGAATACCGCAGTAGTGCCATTCCTCACTATCATCCTGTTTTACTAATAACAGGTTTACCGTACGTTCATAACAACTCGAACGCGAGTTGTAGCGCACACCCTTCAATCCTTTTTCCCAAACATGGAGAACTATTTTAATGTTGTTCAATTTTTCAAATTTTTCTATATCTTTAATTTTCATATCGTCACTATTACAGTCATCGAAGTTTAATTCATTCTCCCACTGCCTATAGCTATATGTGCGATTTCGATTCGCATTGATGTCATTATAGTGGAGAATGGAGAGGACAGCATATTTAAAACATTGCGATTCGCAATCGACATTGATGACTGCTGTTTTGTTTTTTAAATTTTTTGGAAGTTTAAAGGAGCCTCGACCACTATGATTTCCTAATAAACTGATTTTAAATAAGGCGGACTCAATCCCGTCAAAAATGAGACCGCTATCGCGCTCGTTAAATTTATCAATATTTAATTTTAATCCTTGGATGTGAAAATTTATCCAAGACTCATAGTCTACAACCTCGGTTGCAGGAGAGGAGGGTATGTGAAACTCCAACCTCTCTATTATTTGTCCAGTATGGTGGTCGATTTTTACATATTTTATTTTAAGATAGATGAGCGCCTTCATCCTAAAATTGTCTAAATTGTTGAAGAGCGCTTCTATCAATGATGAATTTTGATGAAGCCATTCCTCAAAGTTAGCAATGGTTTCTGAGGAGTCCATCTGGTAGTTCCTCACTAAATTATTTATGGACACTTCAGTGAGTCGGATAGAGGAGGTACCGTTGGTGTAGGTATCGTTCGTGTGTGTATGTTGAAGTCTGTGCGAAGATAGTTCAAAACGTGTCTCGAAAGACTGAGCGCACAAGTCGCAAGAAAAGGAGACGACGTTAACAGAATCATCCCCACCTTCGGAGATTGATGCCGGCTTAGGTCGACAAACACCTCGCTTGATGTGTCGGGTGAGATCCCATTTCCTCGTGAAGATGTGCCCACAGTCAGCACATTCCCACTCGTTGCCATGTCGCGACAGTTCTGAGGTGGAACTCACATCACCTGAAAGAGAAATCATTTTATCATCTCTGTTCAAGCCTCAGTGTATTGTTACAACCTACCTTGACTCAATAACTCTAAACTTTCCTCGAGAAGGGAGGGCGTTGGTGATAAAGTTGATGCCTGAAATTGAGGAAGATGCTATTAGTCACACGTTTGAGGGAGATGAGAGAGGAAATCTTTAACTTACCATTTTAATGAAATATGATCAGACAGAATAATAGTCAAAGAGAGAGAGAGAGATCGTGCGTTCGTCACTTGTATGATTCACAGATTAAATGAAATGACATGAATGTCACTTTGCTTATATACTTTCATTCTCTTCATTCATTGGATGTTCATTCTGATTGGCTGCTTGTGTATACTTAAGAATTAGAAAAATGTTAAAGTTATCATTATTCAAAGTCAGCATTTCAAAGACAACATGACAAGTCCTCCAACAACACCAAATACCGCATTGGAGTTCTCCTCTCCATGCACATCAGCAAAGGTGCTCGTTACACCAAATGCACCAAGAAAGGCGAAGGTGGAGAAGACATACAATCTCGACAATATACGAAAGTTATCATTATCGGAGGACGATGAAGAGGAGTTGCCCGACCTAACAGGCATACGGTGGAAATATTTACAATATGATGCCGAAGGGGTGATGGAGATGACCAGCAAGTCGCACTTGCATCAAATATGGGAGTGGTACACCCCTAACTCCCAACCGCGAACCGAGGCGGAGTGGGCGTACATTGACAAAGTGAGGGACGCTGCAGAAGAACGTTTAAAGCAGCTCAACTGTTTTTGTAATCTATGTGAAGTCCGACACTGGGACGATATTGACAGCGAAGACCTTCTAAAATATATGTTATAATAAATGTTTATTTCATATTGTCGTTGCTTTCATGCTGACTTACTTGAATGGGACTTAAGTGAATGATTTAACCATGTATACTTTTTCATTTGGAAATAGTTATTTTTAACTTGTAAACAATTGAAACTTTATTCTATTTCTGACATATACACTATTGAAACTTTATTTTTAACTTGTAAATTGTTGAAACTATATCTTTCATTTAGAAATAGTAGCACATATAGTTTAACTTACAAGACTTTATATGGATGATGATATAGTTCAGTCACATTTAAGATAGCTTACACTTCTGATGTAGGGGATAGCAATCGACTGCGATCCATATGTAAAGAGCTTGTTCAACTACAGAAGAGAGAAGTGTGATATGATGCGTGTGGCGCGTGAGTGTCCTCCCATTTCATTCCATTCATCAATTCATCTCATTGATAGAGATAGGTAGAACTCATGGTTCTCATAACACATGCAATGGAAAGTTTATAAGGTAACCATCGACAGATGGCTAAATGTCGCCCTGGCGCGAATGCATACTACATTGAAACAGAGGCAATCACTTGCAAACATGACGCAGAGAGGTTTAACAAGATTGATCATTGCCGAATGTCCCTTGCGGTATACATAGCTACGGGTTTCACCGCCGTCCTATACAGGAACGCCCGTCGAAAGGAAGTATTACACCGAACTTCATTTGCATTGTTACCTTCCCCTCTGTATCCATGCTTGAAAGCATGTCGTGGGCTTGGGACCACTTTAGCTACATTAGAAGGGGCCCTTAAGAGGGCCTATGGGGCGTTCACAGGTGGAAGGGATTAACCTCCACCAGCCATTATTCTTCGAGCTCGCAAATCACTCTCGCGATAGATACAAAAATATATCTTATACTGTAGGTAACCTACAATGTCCTCATCGAAGAACGGTAGGTACCGACGGAGCTGACGACGGCAGTGCGCTCTTATATGGCGGAGACGCTGTTCGCTCTCCGCAATCTCAATGTCCAATATGACATACCTGAGGAGAGTGATCGGAGCATCGACCTCTATTTCCTCATAGGTCTCTCTCCACTCCTCTATCACACGTCTGCACTCGTCAAGCTCCATCCTTAAAGTGAATGAAGCTTCTTGTCTCGTCTTATATACCTTTCATAGGAAAGGTTAGAAGAAAGTTTTATATGACTCATACATCATTTCATTTATCTTATTGTTGCCTCCCCCTCTGTGTCCATGCTTGAAAGCATGTCGTGGGCTTGGGACCACTACAGCCACATTAGGAGGGGCCCTTAAGAGGACCTATGGTTCGTTCACGGGATTAGGTTAGTGGGTCGACTCAAGACTTTTGTAAAAACTCTGAAAATAGAAAGGAAATTGAATTAGATTAGAATTAGAAAATATATTTTAAAGTAACTTACTCGGCTTCTTCTTTTTCACTTTTCTGACGATGAAGTCCTCCAATTGTCCGTCTATTTTCAAATTTAAATGGAGGCACTTCACCCCCTCCCCCTCGTAGCACATTTGCGTTATATCAGGGTCATCTGTCATAGTGGGCACGTCGCAGATGTCGTTCTCGTAGAGGGAGAGGTGTACCTCATAGCTCCTCTTCACTCCTCTCTTCAACAAACCACTCATTCTCTCACATTCACTCCCTAACTTCTCATTTATCGCCCTCACTTCATCCACATCCTTCGCAATCACTCTCAATCTCTCACATTCAGCCTTCTCCTTCTTCAAAACACGCTTCAACTCATCACACTCAGACACCTTCGCCATCATCTCTTTCTTTTCCTCAGACCAACGCTTCTCCGCCTCCATCATCATCACCATCTCCTCTTTCATCTGCTTTATCGCACTCACTTTCCCTTTCAACAACTCATTCTCCGCCAGCACTCTCCTATTCGTATTCTCCATCGCACTCATTCGATCCTTCATCTGATTGTATTCAAAGCAATCACTCGACCTCTGATCTTTCTGAGGCGATGAGGAGGCTTTTGGCTTTCCTAAGGTAACCTTGTCACCGAAAAGCCTCCTCATCGTCGCGTCCCGCTCTTCAACAACACTCTTCTTCTTCTGCATTACAACACCCCTCACCTCGCTCTCTTCCTCTTCACTACTCATCTCGCTCAGAGCGAGATCGCGATCGAGGTCTGCATCAGTCACTACAGGCGCTACAGGTACTTTCTCAATCACCCTCACTACAGGCACTACAGGCGCTTTCTCAATCACCCTCTCTTCAGTCGCTTTCTCAACCGCACCCTCAATTGTCTTCACCGCCTCATTCTCTTCATCCTCCAACAACAAACCCTCAAACCACGCCTTAAAATCGCTATCCGTAATCTTCCCCGACTCACACTCTTTATGCTTTTTATAAAAATCCTCCGCCGCCTCATCCTTCCCACATTCAACACGCTCAACTACGCACACTCTCTTCAACACACGCTTCTCATGTCCATCAAACGCCGCAACATGCTTTTTCAATTCAGTTCCGCGAGCAATTCTCCCACAGGAGCATTTCCCCACGAGGAATCGTGCATTTTTCGAGGCAGTCATAACGTGAAACTGCAAGAAAAACAAATTCGCTTGTTAGCAAACGAAATGATATTGTCTTACATGTAGTCGTCGAGGATAGACAAGTTAAGCTGATGAATCCGTTACAGGCATTACTCAGAGGGGATCTTATCCCATCTCCAAGGCCTCGATCCACAAATCCAACCTCTAACGGACAGAGCGTGTGTCATATCACTGTGTTGGTATTCGGATCCCGATTTTGACATGAAAATCGGTGGAGTTATTTACATCAGGAAACAAGTCTCGAGCCGAAGCTCGCCTCGTACAACATTATAAATGCCTTAGTTGAATTCAGCAGGGTTGAAACCCCCGAAAAATCATCATAAATAACAAATTTAAATTTTTCAGCATTTTTGCACTACTTATGAAATTTTATAAGTAGTCTATAAATATACCTATGATCAAGAGCTATCACATGCAACTTGAATCAAGTCAATCGGTGTACTAGAACCGAAGATACACCGCTTACAAGATTTAGGCCTACTATGTCAAAGTGATCACCAACCATATACTGGCTAACCTATAAGTCAACATTATAAATGCCTTAGTTGAATTCAGCAGGGTCGAAAACCCCAAAAAATCATCAAAAATAACAAATTTAAATTTTTCTGCATTTTTGCACTACTTGTGAAATTTTATAAGTAGTCTATAAATATACCTGTGATCAAGAGCTATCACATGTAACTTGAATCAAGTCAATCGGTGTACTAGAACCGAAGATACACCGCTTACAAGTTTCTGGCCTATTCGATCAAAGTGATCACCAGCCATATACTGGCTAACCTATAAGTCTGACACCTTAGCTGATATCAGCAATCGAAAAATCTACCCGGTTTTCTGTAGGAAAACCACCGGCTACAGAAAACCGGCTTGGAGCAGCAGCTCGGGTCTGTTCACCTACCTCTAGCAAGGTTGACAGAGCAAGTGATTTCTCAGTTGATGCTCCGTCCTTTTATAGTCGGGCAATTGTCAAATCCTCGGAAAATTCCTATGTTAGAAAAATGGGAAAATTAGCATTTTTACGGTTTTCAATCGCATCTCAACTCACAACCCTGACTCCCATCCGTCTCAAAATTTCAGATCTAGCACATCTCAGTGCGGTCTGTTCATTGCGCCAGGTCCGAAGCCTTGAATCGGTCTAGTTTTTCGGCAAAAAATAGCCAAAATTGCGAAAAATTCATTATTTCAAAAAATGTACAATTTAATATCAGAAGTAGTGTTTTCAATGAACTCCAAATCAAAAAGTCTGACTCCAATCAGTCTCAAAATTTCAGATCTAGCACAACTCAGTGCGGTCTGTTCATTGAAGCAGGTCCGAAGCCTTGAATCGATCTAGTTTTTAGGCAAAAAATAGCCAAAAATGCAAAAAATTCGCCATCTTGAAAAAATTTGAAAATTTTTTTCCTCAAATCATGATGGAAACACTCTTCCTAGGGTGAATAAATGACGCTGATTCCAAATCTGAAATCCGTTTTGCTCTCCGATGCTTCGTTTTGCCGCTACAGCCCAAAACGTCCCAAATTTTAACTCTGTCGTTTTTTCGACAATTCCCAAAATCTGGCAAATCTTGTTTCTGCTCTCATTTCTAAACGACTCAACCGATTGACACCGAATTTCTACAGTGAATTCGTCTCACTCTCACCTTTCAAACGAGCTATCATATGTCTCCATCCGACCACTGGAAGGCAAGATTGAAGCAAGCTCTCCCGGGGAGGGGGGTAGGGTGGGAAAAACTTGTCGACCTAACTTTTGACGAGGAAGACGATGGTAGCACTGGCGCATCGAAATTCGATACTTTGGAAAAAAATTTCATTTTCACCGTACACAGTCACTCTGACAATTAGGATTTTTTCAACCTTTCCTAAAATCTTGTAACCGCTCTAACTTTTGAACGGCTGATCGGATTGACTCGCGCCAAAAAATGTCATAGGTTAGTTTTTCATCCTCTTTCGAATGCAACCCGAACAAACAAAATCCGTCCACTAGAAGCCGAGATAGCAGCTAGCTCTCCCGGGGGGGGGGGGTAGGGTGGGAAAAACTTGTCGACCTAACTTTTGACGAGGAAGACGATGGTAGCACTGGCGCATCGAAATTCGACACTTTGGATTTCCTCCCCCCCCCGGGGTGGAAAAACTTGTCGAGCCCATTTTTGACGAGGAAGACGATGGACACCACGTCCACCAGGCCGGCACACCACGTCCACCAGGCCGGCACCCAAGCCCACCCGGGCGGCACAACACCCCAGGACAGGGAGGAGGAAGAGGAAGAGAGGAGGGGGGGTAGGGTGGGAAACGGCCGCCATCTTGCGCTATCTGGTGTTTGTCACTTGCTTACTACTGCCGGAAGAGAATACCTTGAATACACCGAAAACATGTCGAAGAACAAACGCTTCGGACTGAATTATACCAGAATGGAACAGAAGCACACACGAGCTTATCAAAACCAAGATGATCCGACAAGATGCGTGGTGTTTCTATACAAGGAATACATACGGCATCGTCCAGAAACTGGTGGTAGAAAAGAATGCACAGCGTTCTACCTAGGCTCATTACCCAGCAGCCAAATAAAATCTGATATCTGGAACAAGTCTTCTCCTATGGGAGTGCACACTATAGAAAAGGTTACACGTGAATTCATGTCTAATAATATGCTCAGATGACAAATATTATAGCAACACAAGTTTACGGAGGTCGTGCAAAGTGAGGTTAATACAAGGTGGTATTCCTGCAGAAGTGGCGGAAAAGAAAACTGGAAGAATCAATAAGTCTTCTGATAGATGCTACATTCAACATGAACATTTCGAAATGAAGATGTCAGACGCACTTTATGGATCTTCAAGCCAATCCAACAATCAGCCTCAATCATTGATCCCCGCCCTACCTCGAAATGAATCAGAGCCTCTCATGCATCATTCACAAACACAGACGAGTACCCAACGACAAGAGGACGTCATGTTGCTTGAAGATCAAGGAATGGATACAATTCAGCTTGGTAATCCTCAACCCGCAAGATTGAGCTTCAGTAATTCTAACTTTACTGGGTGTTCATTTTGACTGATCGTGTCCATTCAACTGATGCCGACTTTTGCTACATGGTTATCTGTATTCTTAGACTTTTTATATTTTCGATGTTATTACAAATATATGGCAAAAACATGTTTCTTCATGTCTATGAGGTATTTCTCCTAGGAGAAATACCCGCTCAGAATCTCCGATTGAAAACAATAGGATTACCATAGCACAGGTTAATACATGCATTTAGCTATCTTGAGGCAACGATATCATTGCGACATCATAGATTTTCTTAGATCATGCATTGCAAATGTCACTTATCGGAAATACATTAGGAACATAGACAAGCTATGTGACATTGCAATACAACATTAACATTGTTGCCCTCAAAAATCAATGTTAATACTATTGTGCGTAATTGAAATAGACTGGACAGCAATGCTATGAATACACATGTAGATATACGCTGATTGAGATTTCTTAAATATCTTTCACATACATAGATACAGATATCATCATTACGGGACACATAGTTGCCTTCTCTTTTCCACATTGTACCATGGCTCAATTACGCACAACTGAAGACTTTTTGAATTTAAATTAGTGTCCAGTATTTGTCACATTCTATTAAGGAACCAAATAGCGACTTAAAAATGAAAAGAACCGCAGAAATGATGAATAAAATGACAGTTTGTAAAAGATACGAAGATCGAGGAGTCAATTTTATCGAATATTGTCAGCTATCTGATAGAAAACCAAAATACCAATAATGTTGATAATTGTGTCAATTATGTTAATAATAAATCGTTCACCAATTTCATATTTTTGATTCTGCATCAGGTCGATATAATACAATTGAGCACATTGTAATGCTCCTATGTTTCAAATGCTAGATTTAGGCACTTGTCACGGACATTTAACGTAATTTTCAATTAAAATAATACATACGGAAGATAAAATCATGACGAAAGTACACTTTGCAGCACAAAAGCTCACGAACTACAAAGTATTGACCGCAAAGACTGAAAAGTTGACCAGGGACTGAAAAGTGATGATCATGCGCTCTGAGGGTTATGGTAATATCAACTTTTCAACACATGCATAGAAATATAATGAATCATAAAATCCCGTTAAAACGTGGCATTGTGAAAAATGAATGGAAGCTTATGCGCATTCTCTGCTTAATGACAGTTAGATGAAAGCATTCTAAAAGACAGTTAAAAGTGAGGTTGTATGAACACCAAAATTGCAGATCTTTTAACTGTCATTAAGATGGTTTCATTTAACTGTCGGTTAAACAAATGACGCGTTATAGGACAAGCCCATTGTCAAAGTAGAAGCCGTGCTCTGAACGCTAGTGCTTTCGAACCACAGAAATTGACAACAATGAGACCTCCAGAAAAGTAAAAGGTTTTGAAAAACGCTAGTTATGCCATATTACAATGCATTTCGCTTGCCACCGGTAAGCATGGTCACGTTCTGAAATCACAAAATCATCTCACAATCTAAATAAATGAACGATATCTAAGTTCAGACATAATCAATAAATTAACAAAGGCAATAAGTGCTCGAAATCTGTATGAAAATGACAGAAACTAGATTTACCACTATCTAAAAGTCAAAAGTAAAATGAAGAAAGGTTAAAACAAAACGAGAGACAAGAAAAAAAGAGGCACACCTTAAAGGACTTCAGTCCAAGCAGTTCCAGTATTGCACTCACACTTGTTTACACTTGTGAACTTTTTCGACCACAAGGACTACTTAATGAGGCGTTTGTGGTAAATTAAACCATAGTCATGGCACAGGGTCTATTCAAACATCATTTGCGTTCAGAGAGGACATAATCCTATCCAAACTATTTCATGCAATGGTAGCAAGTGACAGATTCGTCTCTCTTTGGCTTGTGTGACCGGCCATGTGCGCGAATAGCAGAAGCAGTTTGTTTCAGCGAGCGGACGAACCTCAACGGTCAGATTGCAGTCAGACCAATCAGGTGAAAAGTACGTACCTTTGACTCTATTTTTGTCCGTGACAAATTCGTCAAACGGAAATAATATTCACATCGTTCGACTCTTCACGATCTAAAGTTCCTGACTGTGTACATCTAATGTGGTGTCATTCTTCAGCTTTGTCAGAAATCAAGCTTGAATTTGTATTACGTTAAGTGGAAACTTCATATTCTTGCCCCTCGAGACTAGTTCTAGCCGTGACCATCAGTGCTGATTAATGTCATCTCTAGACCGAAACACGCAGACAAGACAATTTATCTCTGTGGATACACTTGTCAACGTCTGTATCATTGTGTTAGAATCATAGAAATTGATAACAATAAACTTCAGATAAACAGTTTATTTCTATGGTTAAAATCAGTCACACGTGTAAATCTAAGCTTTTAATTGGTCATTCATGCTCCAACTTAATTCAACCTTGAGTCAATTTCCATTCTAGTCAACTTCAGATAAACAATCTATTTCTATGTTTCGGACAGACAGGGAAAAGCATAGAAATCAGACACTGTACAATAATAACGGAGAAGAACGGACATCGATATTGAAAACATGCGTTGTCATGACAACGGTACCTAAAGATGACGGTTTCCAGTGGCTGACAATCATAGAAATAAACTGTTTATCTGAAGTTCGCTAGAATGGGAATCGACTCAAGGTCGCGGCACATCCGACGGAACTAAGTTGGGGCATGAAGAACCAATTAAAAGCTTCGATTTACTCATGTGACTGATTCTAACCCAATGATACAGACGTTAGCAGGTGCATCTAAGTGAAAATTCGTGCGATTTTTGTGCCACCATTGTGCATCGCATGAAGCTCTACTTCCATTCTAGAGGTTTTATTGTTATCAATTTCTATGCTGACAATGGACCAGTGTTTGACTGTGGACTTTGTAAATATTCACGGTTATTGTCAATGCACTTTATCTACAGACGCATTTTGATAAAATGCCTTACAATAAATAGCTCAGATATTGTCCATTCTATTCTCACCATAGAAATTGACAACAATGAAACCTCTAGAATGGAAATTAAGCTTCATGCAATGCACAATAACGGCACATAAATCGCACGCATTTTCACTTAGATGCCCCTGCCAACGTCTGTATCATTGGGTTAGAATCAGTCACATGAGTAAATCGAAGCTCTTAATTGGTTTTTCATGCCCCAACTTAGTTCCCCCGGATGTGCCGCGACCTTGAGTCAATTCCCATTCTAGCGAACTTCAGATAAACAGTTTATTTCTATGATTCTCACAAACATAAGTATAGCGAAAAGTCGGATTCTATGGAGAGAAGTATTTGGAATCAAAATGCGAATGAAGGTGCTGCTTCACAGTTTTCATTACACAGCTCCACGCAGTTTTAGGGATTGATCATAATATTTATCTACAGTGTTATAGTCACGGAACACGTACAATCCAAGTTCACCATAGTTTTGGGAAGCACTTTGAATGATATCTGAAAAAACACGATGACGATGCTGTAGGTGAGATAAATCTTTGAAATCAGTTTGCAGTTCTAGTGCACAGGAAGTTGTCAGGACTTTTTGGAAGTAGAAGATTCCGTAAATGACATTCAGATAAGAAAATTCAAAAATTTCCTGTCGATTTCTTGTTGTGACATTGGAAATACTTAATCGGGACAATTTTTCCATTATTGTTGCATTATCGAAGCGAAAAGAAACATTTTCATATTTTTTCTTCGAAAAGTGAAGGTGCTTACTCTGAGGTAGGACTTACTGGTAAATCTGTTAAACGTAGCTATTTCAAATCTTTAGCAAAAGTGAGCTAATTAGGTTGAAATAAAGAAAAAGAAGTTCAACTAAGTGACGGGCCTGCGGAATCTAGCACCGGTTCACCGGTTGACTGGTTGCACCGTTTCTCGGGTCGGTGCACCGAAAACATGAAGTTCGACCAATTTGGCTTTGCTGTATTATTTTAATTGTAAAAAATTCATTGTATTACATGCCTTCGTCACAGCACATTTGGACAGCATAAGATTTTATGCACACAACATTTTAAGAGCATTTTTCAATTCTGTGGGCTACTGGGCAATTCCAGGAATTTCATTTCTAAATAATTAGAACGACATTTCATGAAAATCACGGCCACATCATTAAATTACCGATGTATTTCCTGATGTTGAGGTAAAAGTGAGGATAGATTAGATCTTTCATTGACGTAAATGAGATAATTCAAGCTTGTGATAAGTCATTTTAGGACACGAAATCTTGATTCCCACTACCTCAAGAATTTCGGAATCGCATACTGAAATTCTAAAATCGAAATATTCCTTAATGCGATGTCAATAGGCATTGGACACCCGCAAATTATTGTGTGATAATGTCTTTAAACTAATCAGGCGAATAAGACAGATGTCACCTCCAGTAGTATTCGTTCTCCTCCACTCTTCTTGTGACTATTTTAGCCTAATTTGCACTTAATTAAGACTTCCACAATTGATCACGTAGTAAAAGACAGACCATGCCTTCCAGATTATAAGTGCTTTATTAACTATGCGCAGAATTATCTATAACAACTTAACTTTCGTGACTTCCTAAAATTTTCTGTGCCCTGGTATGATGTATATATCTTCCTTTGGAAGCTGTCTTATGGACTTCAAGTTTTCTCACCCAGTGGTACATCTTCATGGCATTATGTATCTAGTGGCGTCCCACAAAGTAAAATTTCCACTTGCTGTGTGCATATCTTGCTATATGTAATATTCGAGGTTATTTACAAGATCTACCTGGAGTATTTGAAAACAGAATATTCCGAATTAGTGGATATAAAAACGAATATGACATTTTTGAATCCGGAGATAACCAATGTGTTCGCTTAATCCGCAAAATATAGATGTAGTACCATTATCCTCTTCGTGAGTATTTCTGCCTTGCTCCTACTTTAGCTGGTGAGAAAACTGGAGGCAACTACGGCCTATTCCAGGCACGACTGGAAGGTGTCTATTTCATTCATACGCTTCAGCCGATGACTACCTTCTATTTTCTTTCAATTTTTCGTATTAATTTTCATTTTGTGAGAAATTGTGCAAATTTGTTATTGTGCCCACCGAATTTCCATTGTGGGGCAACTTATAAAGAAATCTGCGTCATCAAAAAATATTTCACTCATTGTAAAAGCCTACTGAACAACCACAACACATCAGAAAAATTGTTTTTATTTCAATTGCACTGATTTTATTTTAACTGAGGCAAGCTGAATCAGTATATTTATACTTGCTTCTGACCGTTAAATGATGCCTGTAGATGAATATTGAAAGTATACTTGTATATCGCCAATCTGCGTCTTTTCAAAAGATCAACGAGAGATTTTTATGACTGATCGTGCATGCGCTGACTTTGTGTTATCATTTTCTTGTGTACAGTAGCCTTGAAGCAATATGTCATAATGCTACTTAAAAATAAAATGTTGATCATATTTGCACATGCGAGCTTGCATGGCGCAAAACTGACACCAGCGACATGCTATCCCCAAATTTCAGAATCATTTTAACCCTATCAGGACCGGGCGATTTTTGGCGTCGTAGGACCGGAGATTCCATGTTCCGATGGATAAGACATTTTGAAAACAAAGTTATTAAGTATTTCGAGTCTGCTTTTTCGAATGGTAGTGCCTATTTTGCATGATTCGAAGATCTTCATAACAAAAATTCAAATTTAGAAATTGTATTTTCAAATTTTTTCATTTTTTATGAATCTATAAGGCCACTAAATTCACTTTGATAAAATTAAAAACTAATTCTTGCACAATGCATTTCGTCCACTCTTATTCAAGCGCAAACATGGTCTAACTATAAAATACAAAATCTGAAATCATATACTTCTACAGTAATAAATCTATGAATGAAATTGAGAGCATGCAAACCTACAATCTAGTAGACTTAATAGATATGAACTAATAACAATTGGGTAAATAACCTCGATATTAGAAGAAGCAAAACAGAGACTAAAGCTACCAAGGTAAGTAAAGGGTGGAAATAAAATCTTTTTGCGAACACAAGTCGGGAGTCTCGCGCAAAATGACGAGAGACTCTGTGATTCCTAATGTGTGTTTGTTGATGATGTGGTACTTAATGCTAAAATTATTCAAAGCAGTTTGTCTCTCGTTGATACAGACTTGCAAATGTCTTGAATAAGAGTGGACGAAATGCATTGTGCAAGAATTAGTTTTTAATTTTATCAAAATGAATTTAGTGGCCTTATTTATTTATAAACTGAGTAAAGGGGAATCAATTTTTAAAGATTTTATGAATCTGTTTATATTTTTTTCCGAAATTGCTCAACACAATTTAAGTATTTCTGTAAACTCTTACTCAGTTATATCTATATGGTGTTATAAGTATAATTTCCTACGTCAATTTTAGCACCATAAATAACAATTTGAACGTAAATAATGTCTATTCATGCATTATTGCATTTTTTTATCTTCACAAATGTCTCATTCTAATGACTTATTCGCTGTAAAGACAAGGTTATGATACATTCCGAATGCAATCTTTCGAATGGTGGTATGTATTTTGCATTATTCTGTGGGTTTCATATCTAGAAATTCACATCATAACTTCATATTTTCACATTTTACATTTCCATGTACATGTACATGTATACAGTACATGTACAATGCACATGTACTCATTTTGGGAGCTAAGATGAATGTGCATGTTAACAATCTTGAATTACACATGCATAAATATTATGTAAATATGATACAGAAACATCATATCTTTAATCATTGCTGCTCTAAATGAAAACCATCAATTTTCTAAAAAATACTTTTAAATATGACCTTCAAAACTGACCTTGCCGTTAGTCAATTTTTCCAAAATTTTTACTGAAAGTTCAACATGCATGCAAACTAAAAGTCACAAAAAATTGAACCTCTATTATGACTTATTTTAGGAGATATCAAAAGAAGTTGATAAGGTGGGCACCCCGGTCCTGATACCGTTAAAGCAGGAAATATTTTCGCAATCCAAATGAATGAAATTCGAAAGCCAGTTTCCAACACTTTCGCATCTACGGCCGCATCAGTTTGTCCATTATCAGTGGCGATCTTATCGCCTTGCTTCGTCCTTTACCTGCTTTTCTCCGGACTTTTGCTTCCCAACTGCGCATGAATACATTTCCTCTTCGTCCATCAATTGGTGCAACTTTCCTTCCGAACTGATACATGTACTTACTAACCTCAGTTCGCATTTCTAAGAATTTCCATCCTTCGGATGATTCTGATACCATGTTGCGCTTGCTAAACAAAAATCTTTTGAACGAAACTGAACAGCCGAGAGATGACGTAATTCAATTAACAGATTTCTCTTCGGAATAATGTAATTTGTTTTTTGTCAAAGTCTTCATGATTCTTCAGACGCATAATCGATGCAGCTTGTAGTTCAGAAAAGTAAATCAGTGGCTGTGTGAAAGGGATTTTTGCAGACAATGTAACATCGGTTATTTATTTTTGATGAATGTCTGTAGAAAACTATAAAGCAGTTTTATACGCAATTTCGAAGAATAATTCCCACAGAATTAAATATTTTGTTTATCTGCTTTGGTTTGGTAGAAGTGTGATTAATACGAAATCGCCGGCACATCGAGGAACCTATTAAGTGGGCATTTATTATTAAGGAATTCCTAATACCTTACAGAGATAGGAAAAAAGTCGTGCGTCGCTTGCGGATTAATGTGAATTCAAGCAAAGTGCTTCGATTGCCAAAATTCCTTCAGATTCGAAGAATTCAGATCATTACGCACAAGTTTTCTCCATAATGTTGGCCGTTCCGATCATTATTAAAAAAAGTAGCAGGCGTGCGAAAATTAGCTCACTTGATGTTCTCACATCCTCTCCTCGGCATTGCTTACTGCATAGTGCATACACTGAATCGAATGTTAGCTAGACGATGTATGTTTTGGTGTGTGTGAAGTGATATCACCGCACGCACGCATCTCTCACTGGCTCTGGTGTTTTCTGCTGACAGCTTATTGTTTGCCATTTCCAATAGTAAGCGATACACGAATTATCCATTCGAGAAGGAGCAAGTTGTCTAATTCTGGGATGTGCCATTTCGATATTAAGGTTACATATATTCCTTCCTTTCCAGGAAACCGAAGGGCGCAGATGAATCTAATTCTGTGATAATTCCACTCTGAAAAAATTTGCCACCTCAGCAGCTGATTTGCAGTGAGACGACATCGATTCGCATTACCCTAAACCTCTTTTACGTGAACAATTGGGTAAAATACACCTCGATTTCTTGAAATACACCCTCCATTTGACTGTCAAAGTTGGAGTCAAAGTCTAGATATAGATACACTTTGCTATTACAGTTAAATTCATAGCTTTTTCCTTAGTATAGATATGCTAACTGGTATACATATTTGATTCGAAGAGACACGACAAAGACAACAAAAAGAATATAAAGAAGGTTTGAGAAATTGCATGCGTTCAAGCTCGGTAATCAAGCCAAACGCTTTCTTCCGCGTTAATGTCATCGAAACTCGCCTCCTCAACTCACTTGCAGTCAAGGCTGGCGGTCGACATTGCTGGCCGAGAGCTTATAAGATACCTCGTAATCTAATTCTCGCTAGGGCTTGGCATTTACCCTGAACCTCGTATACGCGTCCATGATAGCCGTCTTAGTCTGCAGCCACAACGAGTTTCTGCAGGGAACGAGACCGAAAATGAGACTTTCGCGGTCACCCTTTCATGCACATCCTATGCCTACTACGAATCTGCACGTCTGCTGAGTTCTACCCAGTTCCCCTTCTTTTTCAGACACGATCAAAGAAAACCACATGTG
Organism: Prostheceraeus crozeri; assembly: GCA_907163375.1. Classification (NCBI taxonomy): domain Eukaryota; kingdom Metazoa; phylum Platyhelminthes; order Polycladida; family Euryleptidae; genus Prostheceraeus; species Prostheceraeus crozeri. The sequence goes on along the minus strand of CAJQUW010015945.1, from coordinate 111,193 downwards.
AATCCAATGGGACACAGATTGTAGATTTTAGCAAAAATAAGATTTTCTATGTTTTCTCTGATTAAGCGAAAAGTACTCAGCCCAGAGTCATCATTTTTGATATGGAATGTCTTCAGGTGATTTTTCCTATTATGTGCAGAAGTTATTAATAGTATCATGTTTCTGATCGGTAATGTATGTGAGAATGTGGTTGAATGTCGATAAAATTGCTCAAAATGCTCAAAATGCTTGTGTTTGAACATGATAGGAAATGACCAGAAAACATTCCATGTTAGAAATGATGACTACGTGCTTAGTACTTTCCGTTTAATCAGAGAAAACATAGAAATTTTCATTTTAACTAAAAGCTGCAATCTATTGGTAATTGGCTAAACATGTGTTTTTCTTTGATCGTCTCTGACAAGAAAAGGAACCGTGTAGAACTCAACAGACGCGCAGATTCGTAGTATCCACAAGGTGTACAACATTTTGTGAAATTCTTATTTTCGGCCTCGCTACCTGCAGAAACTCGTTCTGGCTGCTGGACTTTGATAAGCCGTGTCATCGATCTGCGCCACGCATACAAAGAGAAGCCGTGTTCACTGTGGCGTTTTCAGTGCAGGCCAATAAGAACATTGCGATCACGGCCAGGTTCGGGTATTCTTCAGGATTTCGAATGGCGATGCTAATTATGTTGAGAGATGCTAATATGGAGCGGGGAAGAACCCCCCAATTTGTGTCGGAACAATTATGAATTTTACTTAAATTTTCATTTCTAAGAAATTACGCACCTCGGTTTTGGATGTCGAAGTGTATAGTGCACTAGCATCTGAAAATTTAAGTAAGCACAGCCCTATAGTGTGAAGATATGCTCCTCGCAACGGACTCCATACATTAGTTGTAGGAGGTCCAACCACAGAAGTCTGTCACATACAATGACCATAAAAAATGGACCACCTAAATTTTGTCTCATTTAATGAAATTTTGTGAATTACAGATAGATAGAAATTTGGCAGCGAAATGAAAATAAAATTCGAAATAAAATTTTCTTTGTTGGTCAATGGCTTTGCAGAGCCAGTTGGCCCTTGAAGGGGCCCATGGTAGGCTCGCTGGTCCCTAATATTTTGTAACTTCGCCAGAAAGTTCAATCACTTGTCGAATCAGGGAAGACGTGCTTTTGAACAGGCGGTTGATTACTCCTTGATCTAAACTCCCCCACTCTTGCCTTAGCAAAGTTTAAAGTCGAGAAAGACCATTTCCAGGAAGAACTGATCTCCCCACACCACGCTTCAGTAAACTTCAAACATTTTCAATTGGATTGACGTCAGGTGATCAAGCGGACCATTTCAAAGTTCGTATGCCGGCTTGAGATTTAAATGAAATAGTTACACAGCTCGTGTGACAAGTGGCGCTGTCGTGCATGTATATCCTTTTGGATATGGAGTTCAGTTCGACCATTTATCCATATCGCAGCCCGAATCAACAATCTTCCACCTCCATGATTCACAGGAAATGTCAAAGGATCAGGAATTGCATCACCTGACTTCATCCAAACTCAAACGACCATCGCGACCTCTGAGACCGACAGAAGCTTCATCACTTCAAACAACTCGATTCCATTGAGAATGCCAGTGGCAATGTTGCATCGAACACTTCAGCCACAAGCTCTAGTGATTGGTGGTCAATTCGATCCCTGGTGGCTCTTACGGCATTTGAAGTGCTCACTTCTCAGCAGAGTTGGAAGTGGATCGTGGGTCATGGGTCAAGTGGGTCACAAAATCGCGTGGGTCACGTGGGTCGTGGGTCATGTTTTTCCGAAAAGTTGTTGGTTCAGGTGGGTCGTGGGTCAGACTTCGTTGACCCACTTCCAACCAGTTTGACCCATGATAGATTTGGCAATCTCAAATACTGTAAACTTCATTTATTCGTATTCTTATCATTCATGAGAAATGATTGAGTCAGTGTCACTGAAAGGAGTGATGGATGCACACAGTCAAAATATGCAACACCATTGACTTTCACAAGCCTCATGCAGTTTCGAAAGGGGGCGGAATTCACACAAATTAAAGGCTCAAAAAAATTGCTGCTGCCTACTGAAAGATGTTGGTTGGTGGAGAGAAGTTGTTTGAGCACAATTGTGTACGCTCGATTCTCGGTCGCTATGTCTGACGATACCCAATGATGTGTGGCCTTGCTTCAGAGATACAGTACTGAAGAAGTCAGGTATTCAGAGGTAATACTAATCTTGAAAATTTTCTTGCAATGCCAGCTGACCTTCGTTTTGTTTGTTTCGTTTGATTTTGTTGGTCTTTCGTAGAAAATATCCTCTGGTAGAGATTGGAATGGTAAATATCTGGTAAAGATTGATCAGAGCCTAAATATTTTCGAAAAATGTAATTGATAAAAGTGTCTTGACAATATACATGATTCATATCACATTACTCATTTGATGCATGATAATCTGAAATACGCTAATTCATTCGACCGTCATTGATATAGACTTATCCCTTTCATACAGACTTATTACGGCAAAGCTCTGTGAGGAGATATTTTTCGACACTTCGTATCAATAAAAAGTTTCGTTTTGATATTTGATTTGGTATTAATAAAGATAGGAATATTTACATGATGTCGCTAGTGATTGTTATCACAACGTACTTGCACATGTAGCGCCACTCAAATATATCAGTTCATCTATATGTACATTATAAGCTAATTCATGAATTATAATCTTATCCTCGTTCAATTTTCTATTCACGCGTTGCGCATGCTTACTCCATTTGTTTTTCAATGAATGTCATTCTTACATCAAATATGCAACCTTCTACTTCATTCTAACATTAGCGGAAGTAAATGAAATTGGAATCGATTGCCATCAGAAGCAACAAAATATTAGTTCGACGATTTTTCTGGGATAATTTTCACACATGTAGTACATAACAGAATAAATGCATGCATAAAGGATTTAGGCCTACTGCAGTCTTATTTTTTTAACTTCATTTGATTAAGAAATGTATAATTTGAAATTTAGTCTGTTGGGCCCTCAACTTAACTAATCATCTCTCTACGAGTTAAATAGGTAGCACTAAAAAGGAAAGTCAAGAATTAAAACAAGAAATAGAATCGTTTAGATATTTTAGAACCTTAGGCATTTGTGGTGCATGAACTTTGATTATAAGATAATTTTTATGAGGTTACATGTCTATTTATCATGTGACAAGTGATCTGATACACTTGAGTCTTCATAACAAATCTTAACAACAATTTTGATACTACGAGGCCTCTACCTAGATAGACCTAGAATCTTGAATGAAAATGAAACTAAAGATGATATCAGAAAAGAAAATTGCACTGACATCATTCACCCTTGCAGCATGTGGGTCAGGTGGGTCAAGTGGGTCAGGTGGTCGTGGGTCAAATTTCGTTCACCCACTTCCAACTCTGCTTCTCAGACGTTGTCTCACCGTGATGGTAGAAACCATCCGATTTGTTCGAAAACTTGTCTTTCTTTTCCGACCGGATCCAACGTTTCTGGAAAGGGAGAAAAAAATAGTTTTCCTCCGGTGGTCTTTCGGACGCCAACTTTTCGGCCAACTAGTCGTTCGGAGTGTCCTTCGGACAAAAGAGCAGAAAATCACTTTCACGAACTTCGAATCAGTCATCATGAGTCATGATAGAGTCAGGAAAAATATTTATTTACATAAAACATATTTACATACATATTTTGCATGTTATTACACAGGTAAATATGTGTTTATGTATGCACATTTTCAAACCTGTTTTGGACACAATGAGAAAGTTCCATTGTAAATGATTGAGTACGAGTGATTCTGCTCCGACTGAGTCTCAAAGTTGTGTTCATTTTTAAGTTTGAAGTCGACAAATGGGATGGCGTTGGCAGGGATCGTCATTTGACTGCGAACTGCGAAAGTTTGCATAACATATGCCTGCTGAATTTGATATCACTTTGTGATTCAATTCAAAAGCTTGAGGGGCGACTGAGGCCTAGCCACTCTCTTGAAATTTTTGAAAAAAAATCTAGCGATCACTCACAAATCATCCAACAGATAAGAGAAATTCAACGGTGTTCCGGATATACGGAAATCAATGCCACCTTGTATGCTCTTCGTGATCACCAAACTCTTCTGCATTTACAAGTTGGACGTAGGCCTATTTCAAATTGGAGTTTATCTGATTTGAAAAATATTGGTGACTGCCAAAACGTCAGCTACGACGCACAGCAGAGCTTTTCATCCTACAAGGATATCCTGTCGGATAAAAGACGAGGTCTCGCTGAAGCTAACTCGAAAAAGCTCCAGTTTTGCTATTGCAATAGGAGATTTTATGCACTTAGTCTGACCTTTCTCTATCATAGAGGTTAGCAGTTACTGTTATTGTCTCTTTCAAATCAATTTTCAATTATTTTCACGGTTTCTAATAAGTTTTTATTACATAATTTATTACATATTTTAGTACATATTTTGGCATTTTAAAGTCCATTTGATGTCGAATATTTCGATATCTATAGACACATATTTTTCCTGGCTCCAGTCGTGACATAAGATGAATTTGAAATCAAAGGGAAATTAACTTATCTGGCACAACCCTTTGATCTGCCGATGCAGACGTCTAGACACCATAGATATTCAAAGCCTGAAAATGACCTTGTTAACGCCTAAAGATGTAAATTGTTAGCAAGTTTTCAACAATCAACAGAAACTGAAAATTATGCAATAAATTTGGGACATCATAGCTTCTCTAAAAATACACCGATTTCGACGAGCAATGCATCAAAATAATACTGAGAGAAAGCCATTTCACTTGTGTCTGATTCAGCATGATGCTCACATGCTTCCATATTGAAAATTTGAGATTTCTAAAAGTGGCAGTAATTCCATGGCAGGCGCATTGACAAAATGCGAAACGATGAGTCATCATGCTGACTCAGCCCCCCCTCTGGAAGGCAGGAAGGAGTTGGTCAAGGATGTGATGGAAGGATGGGTCCGAGAGGAGGAAACGGGTCCCTACCCCCCCCCTCTGGAAGGAAGGAAGGAACTGTGAGGCAAAGGATGGGAAGGAAGGTGATGTGTGAGGGATAGAGTGAGGAAAGGGTGGGTGTTGATGGTGTTTGGGATGAGAAAAGTTGGAAATCGTCATGAAGGAGGTCTCGGATGGGAAAACGGAGTGCAGATTCGGAATTTTTGGCCAATTTTGGGTTGGGAAGGATGTTTCCAGTTCAATCGGAGAGAAAAAATTTTGAGGATGTCCCCCCATTCCTGCCAAACTTCCAACTTTGGTTCCAGAGATGGTAGAAAGTCGTGTGATAGCTCATTTGAAAGCTAAAAGTGAGAAAAATGCAGTGGAAAGCTCGGTTTGGTCCACTTTTCCTGGGTTTAGGGAGGAAAATGGCAGGAAAACGTCAGAGTTGGAAAGTCGGGTGTTGGAGGTTTTGGGATGAGAAAAGTCGTTTTTCGACAGGAAGGAGACCTCGGATGGGAAAACGGAGTGGAAATTCGGACGTTTTGGCCAATTTTGGGTGTAGGAACTTCTTCCCAACTCCATCGAAGAGAAAAAGTTCTGACACCCCCCCCTCGGTAGCGATCTTCCAACTTTGGTTCCAGAGATCGTAGAAAGTCGTGCAATAGCTCGTTTGAAAGCTAAGAATGAGACAAATGCAGTGGAAAACATGGCTTGTTCCTACCTGCCTTCTTTTAGAGGTGAGACGTTATTGAAAATTTGGGGCATTGGCGAAAAACGACAGAGTTAGAATTTTTATGAAAATCGCTCTAGCGGGTGAAGCAAGCCTCGGACGGGAAAACAGAGACGAGATTTGGAATCAGCGTCAAATTTTGCATCTGAATGTCATTCATGCTATGTCTCCAAAGTGAAAGGAAGAAAGATGACAGAAGCAGTAGAGTTTACGAATGAATTTTGTTCACTACGTTTTCATCGACAAAGTCTTCGCGGTGTGATTAGGGATACATCATCTCCTTTCATCATGAAAAGGCAGACTTAGAATTTGCTATCGCTAAAGGTTACTACGTTTTCCAACTGCTCATGGACAGTTTGATAAATAAAGATGTGAAAGGACGATTAGTTGCGGAGATTGAATTTGAGAAAGTGACTGATGAACATGCAGGTGAGCGTGTAGTGTTTCATTTTGCATCCTATTCTGCAGAGACGATACATAATCCCAAAGATTTCTATCAGCGACACATGGCGAAAATTGCATCTCGACTAGATTCATTTCATGAGAATGGATCCAACTTGCTCTTATGTCGCATAAAACACATTCATATTCAACTCAATGTGCTAAACTAGATTTTACTACAAGATTTGGGAAAAGCATTCATGAGTCAGTCGTCCGCGTGCCTCCTTTTCCCTGCCGCAACGAAGTCAGGGGAGAAACGGAGGTCTCTGATTGGCTCACATAGTGTCAAATGTGGATTTGCAGGAGACTATAAAAGCAGACGTCTCCCCATTTTCTCTTCATTTCATTCTCTTGACTTGGAAAGCGTGTGTGACTTGCTGAAGCCATTCTCCCCTCTCAACTTTGTCTGATTCGATCCTGTTTGCAAATTTGCAAGTGAGTGTCATGACTGTCTGGCCTAAACCTTACCAACATTTTAGAAGAGAGACGCAGGAGAGTGTGTGGCCGATGATTGTACAAGCTTATTTTGTTGAACCATCACCACCACCACCACCTCCACCACCTAGACGCTTTACCTTTAAGTCTTTTAGGGAATTGAAACTCAATTCGGGTCCTAAGCCCAAGACATTTAATTTACTGGACGATGACGAAGACTTAGACTTTGGTGATAAGCTTTAAATCCTGTGAACGCCCCAAAAGGTCCTTTTAAGGGCCACCTCATATGTCACTGCTAAGCTAACAATTTTCTTATCTCTGATGATCATGAATGTACTTAGTGGTATTCTTTCGTTACAGACTGCCATGGCCATGAATCCTACTCCAACTGCTGCATCACTGAATCCTCAACATCTCGAGCTGTGGAATCCGAAAATTGAAAAGGTAATTCGCGGCTATCCTACCTACAAACAACAAGTGCGCTACAACGGTGTTCGATTGTATCTTCAAACGCCGGCGGTATACTTACCAAAAGTGGATACGCAAGTAAATCGTTGCGGTCAAAACCTGAGTATACCTATTGATAATTGGTTGCGTCAGCAGCTTGACATTTTAGAAGACATTGTGAGGCAAAAGGCTCTTATTCCCACTGAACTATTACAGTTGTGGCCAGAAAAGAAAACTTAATATAAACTTTGTATCGCGGCACTCGGTGCTATATTTTGCAAAGCAAGTATTGTTAAGTCACTTCAGGAGTGACAGTTGAACAGTCAGTTGAAACAGAGTTGTCAACGCTAGGTGCAGGCTTATTTTCCTTTCATATTGAGGTGCCTGCTGTTTATGTGGGACCTCATCAATCTGACGGTAATTTGATTTCTCTCAATTTGCGCATTGCTCAAATTCATCATCAACCTGAGTTAACAGGACTTGATCACATTGAGAAAGTCATTGATTCTTGTGTCAAAGATTGTCAAGAACCTGTCACCAAACCTAAACGTCGTCGCACATCAAAGAAAGATGGTGTTACCACCAAAGAGAAATCTTAAGTATTGTAATCAGTTAGTATGTAGTGAATGTGGAAAACGCGGCCTTGCGCCTTATGTTCAAATAAAACATTGTAATCATGTTGTATGTATCTTTTGTTATGTAAAGGACAGACATCCTTGTAGAGTTCCTGCTCAATGTATTATCTTGTAATTAAGTCTTTTTGATATTGTAGGTTGTCATCTTCATAGACAGTGAGGGGACACCAATGCAGGAGTTGAGTGCTATTGCAATGAGGGAAAGCGATCAAACTGTTGTTAGTGTGTGTCATAGATTTGCCTACTGTCCTCCACACAAAGACAAACGGTCACGACGTCATGTGCATGGACTTGATCCTTCTATTCTGATTCATATTGGATTTGTAAATGAAACGTATTTGATAAGTGATTTCAAACGATGGCTGTCAGGTTTTCATATTGTTAAAATATTAGGAAATGATTCTGAACGAGAAGCAACAACACTTCAGTTGCACATTGATAATTTATATTTACCATGTTGGGTAGATCGTGCAAGACAAGACTATCATATGCATTGTGATCAAAAGAAGTTTAGAGATGAAATGATTTTTGATATGGTTGTATGTGTCGGTGAGAGTCGTCACCTTTACAGACCACCACCCCATTGTAATACTAGAAATAAAGCCACCTACATTGCAAAACTCTTCACGCTGGCATTGTAGTCTCTATGATGTTTATGAACTGTATCTATATTATTGTCAACAGCATGGGTATATGTAAAACATGTTTTTACTCCTTGTGAATGAATGATGATCATTTTATGAAGTGTATTCTGTACTTGTGAATTTTGTTTGGTGTTGAATAAACTTACAGTGGAACATGATTGTTATTTCTGTTTTATTAATAGTGGAAGTCATTGAAGCAATGTGAAATCTATAGTCACAACGTTTATGATGACACATCGTACCTTAAGTAACCACATGTGTCATTTGACACTTGATCAACAAGGATTTGATGGATTTTTACAAGATTGGAAACTTACATTTAAAATGAAGATGAATGATATGAAAGTAGTGCTCACTGAAAGCCTTCCTCTCTTCAAAAGATTGATGGAGAGTTTACAACCTCAAGATGTGAAGGGTAGACTCGTTGCTTATATAGAGTTGAAAGTTTTGCAAAAACCACTTCGTTTTGGATCTTATTGCACAGAATGGATTACTCTTAGTGATCAATTTTATGGTCGTCATATGGAGAAAGTTATGGAGAGAATAGAAGAGACGATGGAAGGAAATGCGTACGTTGTTAAACATATCATGATTAAACTGAGTGTGTTTACATCCACGACTTTGTTTGATGCGCGACACATTGTGTAGATGCAATAAAGATTTCTTTTCACTGAGTATTTTGTAATGGTGTATAGAGCAACATGAGTCATTGCGCTTTGTGCATTACTATCAGGCTCTTTGTTAGATAAATGAATGCGTCTTTGTTCGAGAAAAGGGGCGTGTCATAACATGAGTCATTGCGCTTTGTGCATTACTATCAGGCTCTTTGTTAGATAAATGAATGCGTCTTTGTTCGCTAGAAGGGGTGTGTCACTCAAGTCTTTGTGAGGACTAGAACGACTTTGTAAGAGGGCAGTCATAGGGAAGGTTTCCACCCACGCAGTCAAAAGTTCACGTGTGATAACTCTTTGTCACATAACAAAGACAGGGAAAACAAGAAAAGGGAAACGCATGAGATTGGACCTAGGTCTGCTTATAAAACGGGCGATTGTGCTTATGGCAATCATTTCCGTCCTTGCGCTAACCATGCAGTTGCTCGAAGCCATCAACTCCTCTGCTCTCGCACTGGGTACACTGAACTCCCTTACTTTAGCATCGGGTAAAAATGCTTTCAATCAAAAGATAGCTCATCATGGAGAAGTCGTGACCATTAAAACTACAAGTCATCGGATAGATTATCTAAAGGTTATGTCAACAAAGTATGGACTGGCCGTGTTTGTGCCGTTAGACTATTGGACACGGTTACAATTCAATACTCTTGAAACATTCCTGAAAGAGAATCTCACCATTCCCAAAGAAATTGTTGACACAATGGGAAGCGGCCACAAGTTACCATCATGGAAAGACGATGCATGTATGTTCATATGGATAGACACTGTCTCATCATCCATGAAAAGGAGGGCAGCGAATTCGACTTACTCAATTGCAAACCGCTCCCTATTTTGGGAAAAGGATTCTACTCCTTTGAAATTAAAAATCAAACCATCTACATGCGTCCGCGCAGGGACGGAAGGTTGTTTACGTTGAATCCCCATCTTGTCTCCATCACCTTTAAAAATGATGTCCATGTTGATGATGATCAACTACAGTAACACTCTCCACACACTGAGAACGCACCATCGGTCTTTATGAGACTACTACCTAACGGCCACCGTATCAAGAAAGAAAATGTACACTCACCATGCCACACATGAACATGACTCTCTCTCCTTCTTTCTTAGGCATACCCTTCTTCACTCAGGTTTTAATCATGTGGAAATTATCAGCATGGCTCCATGTATCATGGAAAAGTCAGTGTGTTACATTTCATGATACGAAACGTCAACTTCAGATAACTCTAGAACGCTTTCAACTACGAAGGTTGCATCGCGCTATCCTAGTCAACTCTTGTCGTGTCATTAACGTAGAAGACGGCATTGTATTTATTTGCATTCAAGAGATGATTCTACATAATGATCACTGCTACATCGTGATTCCAAAACCCTCATGGGAAAAGTGTAAAAGGGAAGCTCACTCAATCTCATGTCTTTTGTGAATCATGCTCCCCATCCGCATCATCATCGCCATGCGCGAAATGAATCTCAGAAGAGACATCGATTTAGAACAGTTGCATACCCATCTTCCCGATTCAGTATATCATCGCGGTCGTCCACAAATGTTGGTCATTCGCATGAGCAACGGTCGAAATCCTCAAATATTTCGCTGCGTCAAAATCCAAGTCGTAGGAAACCTTTCTCATTTCGTGATGCAGTCCATGTGTTGCGAAGTCGTCAAGAAAATGCGAACACTCATGCCTAATCTACACCTCAGTCCCCTGACATTAAAGAATATAGTAGTGTCTGTTCAATTGAAGATGTTAGTGAATCTAGCAAACATTAAAACCAGTAATCATTGTATATTTTATGAAACTGAACTCTTTCCTGCTGCTCTGATTCGGAAGTGGCATCCTGTACATATTGCAGTGTTTCACAACGGACATTGTATCATGACTGGTTTACGTGACATCAGTAAAGTAGCTGACATTGTTAAATCTCCAATGCGTTATCTGTATGAGTCACGATTAATAGAATCGTGTTAGTCACATGATGCGTTTTGAATGAGTCATCGCAATGAACTATCGCCCACACACATGTCGGTGAAAAGGTGACGCTGTCTGACGTGAGGCGCCATCGATGTTGAGTGACACGTACACACACGTGTCGGTGGAAAGGTTGAACACGACTGATTAGATTCGTATGACTGGCGCCTTACCACCTCATGAGTCAGAGCTATTTATAGAAATGAGTCAGCAAAGTGGTTGATGTTTCCTAAGCCGAAGAAATTGTCATGATGTTACATTCGTTGGTGAGGATGATAACTTACAAACAGTGATATGGTTGTAACTTCAAATCATCAACTTTATTTCTAACTTAACAAACGTCAACTTTATTTCTAACTTTACAAACTCTAAAATGGTTATGACTTCATTTTATATTTCGCCTATCTTACAAACAGCGACATGGTTATAACTTTATTTCTAACTTAACAATCATCAACTTCATTTCTAACCCTACCCATCTTACAAAATGATCAAAACTTTTACTTCTATCTAATGAGTGAGAATCCCATCTTTATGTCAAAAGAAAAACGAGACAGTCTGTACATGATATGTTATTGAATGAAAGACATTTCATCACAGTCACACATAGTAATACTGATGGTAGCAGAAAACAAAGTCACTCATGTGCAGGGAGAAAACAAGGTCACTCATGTGCAGGGAGAAAACAAAGTCACTCATGTGCAGGGAGAAAGCAAAGTCAGGAAAAACCAGTTGATATGTAAGTCATGATATGAAGTGATCAGGAGTTGGACGCATGTTACAAGGCACTCACTCACAACATCCCATAGAAAACGCCATGGAGCGAAAAAGCAAAACATCAACCACAACAGAGAGGAAGCATTCATCATCAGACATCGCCGGACGTAGGAGGAGAAAGTTTCTGTCTCTTGGGTAGAGGTAGATGAGTGTCTGGATGGCCGTACGGTAATGAGTGGTTAGGACTCATCCAGCATCGCTTGTCTTCCCAAGCTGAGAGACCTCGTTTCCTAAACGTCGTTCTGACTTGATGCGACTGTGATTTTAAAATGGTCATTTCTACTTTTTTAATTTTAAGTGAATCTAAGGCATCTTGATAGTCCCTATGTGTCATTTTTCTAACGATTGACTTCGAGATGCCTTTCTCCCGTTTTATAGAAAGCTCTGAGGATTTTAGCTTCATGGAGTACATCTTGGGGCGAAGCAAGATCATCTCGTCTATCTGTTTGCCGGCACACTCATTCTTGAAGCAGCCAAGCTTCGCTTTATTTGTGGTAGAGTAAAGCGGATGGTCAGTGGGATAGTTGGAACTATAAAACTTGGGTGCTAAATATTTTAAAATGTCTTCCTGCTTCACTTGGCTAGTGGTTGTCAAAGCTAGGAAGAAGCTGTCTGTATCGCCTCCTACTAATTCCACATGTTGGATCAATGGACACGTTTTAAAAGTGTGATAAAATAACTTGTACATTTCTAACTTGGAGTGATCCAAGACAGCTTGACCGACATAAATGGGCTTGCAAAGTTCTACTTTAGATTTTAGCATTCTAAAACCTGTGATGTCTTCGAAAATGACATCATGGTGGCAAAACAACGGCGAGCGACATAACTTGATACTCGTTTCCGGATCAGTCACGATACGATAGTCCATGCGCTTTCTTACATCCTCCATGGTTTTACCAAAGAGGGCATTATTCTTAAATTTAAAGAAGTCCTTTTCGAAAGGATTCTTGGATTCAGCCCGTTTCCTGCTATTAAATTCTATATACGGTTTTAGAAAGGCCTTCTGCCTAAACTGGATAGCTCGATGGACTTTGTCAAGTTGCATCCCCATACCTAGATAGAGTTTGAGGATGGAATAGTGCACGATGTAATGCTGCCTGTTCAATTGGGTGATCAACAACTTCCTAGTGGCTTTATATAAATTTAAGTCATTTTCCACATATTGCTTATTGTGTTCTTCCATAAAGGGAGAGAACATATCTGGACTGACTATGCCAGATTTGGGTGCGAGTGGAAAATCAACGGTCCTATTATTAACACAGTCTGGATAGATGAGGTCGACTTCAAATAAATAACCTATGTCGGCCTCATCTCCGAGTGCCATGATGTGTGCTGGATTGGAGAAGTGTTCAATGTCATGGGGCTCTACCCATTGGAAGTCAGATTGTGGCAAAGGCTTGGAGAGTGCACTCCCATACAAATTATTTTGGTCTATGTACATTAAATGCGTGGTCGATCCTATGTCTTGGGTGCTGTTGACAACATGTTTGTTGACAAATGTTAAGCCACCCCTAATACCACGTTCAAATAACGTGTACATTTCTGCATCTGGCAGTAAATGAATGATCTTTCGTCATCTTGAAGGTTGACTGATAGGACAGACCTGGCAGACTAACAAAATGAACGGAGTCTAAGGCGTCCTGTCTAATGTGACTTTCCTAAAAGTCTCAAACACGTCAGCCAACAGATAGACGTCTAATTTTAGGTAGGCAAGCATGTAGTCACCAAAAGTGCGACATCTAAATTCTAACCATGCTTTCTCTGCATGCCTATAATCATCCAGCGAACAGTCCTCACCCGTCAAATCATTTTTAAATTTATCGATGGACGGAAGGGATGTCTCTTTCAATGTGTGCATTGAACTAAAATAACTATAAGGAAGCACCCCTTTCCGTCGCATCAGACTGTCACTTATGTTGGGATAGTCTTTCTTTAAATGTTGAGTGAGGGGAAGTGTTTCTAAATTATTAGGCAACGCGGCTAAGGAAGAAGACACAAACTGGAAACTGTCTAGAAACTTTATGTCATAGAAGACAGGCTTCCCCTCCTTCGTCTTATCGACTTGAACTTTAGCAGTGATGCACATAAATTTTTCCTTACTTTGCGCAATCACTTTGGATGACCAGGATTTCATTTTACCGAATCCATGGCGAATGATGATGTGAGCATCATAACATTTAAAGTTATGGAAGATGACGGGGAGCGTTCGCCGTTTGAGCCTTAGTTTCATATTGCATTTACTGCATAAGGCAGACCTAAATTTACCACTGAGATGGCAATGGTCCCTCACTTTCTTATGTTGCTGATCATCAAAGGATGAACAGCAGCGGGGACATTCCGTGGTCCTATCAAACTTGATTTTATGGGCTTCTGTGCCGTTTCATACCGTTGATGAAAACGGGCTTTCCTATCTAAAAAGTTGAGGAAGTTTTCAACGCACTCCTCGCCTTGCCACACATGCATCTTATTTTGATTCCTATAATATGGATGCCAAACTTCATAGCAGGCAATGGCTGCTGGCTCATGACTTAGGTCTTCTTGTTCAATATAACATTCAATGTCCACATAGATGGTGCATATGGGACTCAGCTCGTTGCCGTTTTCTTCATACCTATAAAATTTATCTTTTGGCATGACTTCCATTTGAAGTTTACCCCGAGAGCACCACTCGTAATGCTCTTCAAAAAATGGTTTTGACCTAAAGCGCCGTGTGCAGCGATCACAGTAGTAGAAATTGTTCCTATAGGTTGCTTGATGATGGTATAACTTTGAAATTTTAGGAATGTCATTCTGGGTGGTTGTCGCTATAGACTAGGATGAGATTGACAACCCGGTCGAAGTTACTTTGGCGGTTATTATACCAAACGCCCTTCAGACCTTTTCCCAGAGATGGACGACGATCTTAATGTTATTCAATTTTTCAAATTGGGCGATGCCTTCAAAATCTAATGTGTTGACATCTAACCCGTCAAACTTAAGCTCATCCTCCCATTCACGATATTTAGTGATTCGTTCACGATGTACCCTTATATCATTGTAGTGAAGAATGGAGACGACGGCATACTTGAAACACTGGGACCACTCCCTTGTAAATTTTCTAAAAGATTAATTTTAATGTCTACCTTCTCTATCCCATCAAAGACCAGACCGCTGTCTCTTTCATTAAATTTATTTAAGTTGTTGACGGGATAGGTCGCATATCTCTCTATCCACTCGTTTACATCACCTATGAGATCAGCAGCACAGGAGGCTATCCTAATTGTCACAGTGGACTCTACTTCTCCCGTGCTACTGTCTACCTTATTGAAACGAGCAGTGAGATAGAACATGCCCTTAAGTAAAAATCTATCTAAACTCGCCAACATTTGATGAATTAAGCCTATATTATTCATCAAGAAAGGATGAATGTCTTGCACAGCTTCAGAGCTTTCTAACTCATAATCGCGAACGAGCCTCTCAAGGGAAAACTTGCTCAGCCTTAGAGTGACGTTGTTGTCAGTGTAAAGCTCAGTGGGATGAGTGTGACAGAGTGTGTGCGAAGAAAGAACAAACTCTGTAGGAAAGGTCTTCCGACACGAAGAACAGGAAAAGCCGACGTGCGATGAAGGATGCTTCCAACCTGATTACGTTGGTGGTTGCCTCACACTGCCACAGCACCGCCTTCGATGTGGACTGGCAAGTTGGTGTTGTTGTAGAACGTGCGTCCACAACCTTCACACTTGGGCCGTTGAGGGATCGGTCGGGGCTTTCCTCCCCTGCAGGCATGGCCAGCGGTGTGACGTCTCAAACTGTAGGCTGAGGCGAAGACCCTGTCACACCGCTGGCATCGAAAGTCCTTCTCTTCGACTTCCATCTCCCTCTCCTCTCCGACTATCTCCAACTCCTCCTGCTCCGACAGTCTCTCCACCGACTTGACGGAGAGGAGAGGGAGTTCGACCGCTGCAGGTGGTGGTGGCGAAGCTGGATTCATGATGAGACGCGAGGGAACGTTACCGTCCAGGAGGTAGGCTGCCAAATCTGTTGAGAAAAGAGATTAGTAACATGATCATCATTTCAAGTTTGAAGTCTTAACCCCGCCCCTACTTCCCAATCACGGTTACTTACCATCTAATGAATTGACCTCCGGCAGCAAGGATGGACGCGGAGGAGGTAGGAGAGGGACACGAGCCGAGGGTGGAAGGGTCCTGGGTTTCGGTGTCGGAGGGACGTGGTGGCGAGGAGCAGGGACGAGTGCAGGTACGGGAGCTGGCAGTGGAGGTGGGGCGATGACGATGCCCGAGAGAGGGGTTGCACCTTGGGTGGAGGTAGATGGGTGGGAAGGTAGGGCCGGAAATTCGTCATTAAATCTCCGCCTCGCGGCTTCTTCCCACTTCTCCTTCTTGGCTAAATCTGTAGAGAGGAAAAAGAGATGAGATTAGAGGTTGCGGAGACAACAATGATGGAGAGCAAGCTATACGAATACAGAAGTGCTAAAACATGACATTCCAACTCTCATAGGTGAGGGTACTTGCACTTTCCGAGCCGCTCGTAAGCTTGCCCGATTGCTCCTTCAGGGATGGGTTCCCCGTTACGAATACATTCATGCACTGAAAAAGAATGACAGCAAAGATAAGCAGAGGTAAAATTTGGATTCGGTTTAAACATGAACAAAATAAGGGAAGGGCTCTTGATTTTAATGAGGATGTCTACCCTATTGATGTTAGTAATAGAGTCAACCTTGATACAAATACTTACATTGCTCGATGGTAGCCTTTTCCATTTCGACAGCAATGCGGTAGTTATCAATTTTTGTGAATTCCATGGCAGATAGTCGATCGCAGATGATTAATCGTAAAACTTCAATCACTGAAAAGGAAAGATGAGAATCGTTTCATTTGCCTAGTCAACGTTTATCATGGGAACATTCATTGAAGTGACATCTAATGCATTACATTTCACTCTACTCCATATCATAAAGACTAACCTTTGTCGAATGGCTGAAGTACTCCGAGCTGGCGAGAGAAAGCGTCACGTTGAGTATGAAGTCGAACGCCCAACATGAGCAACGGCTCAGAGGTTTCGGTCTAACAAACGACGAACAACCGGTGCAACGCAATCCCTCTACGGCAGCACCCGCCGTCCCGAAGGAACGCTCGAGCAAAGGAGGTATTACAGCGATGATATGTTTTATGAGCAGAAGTGAATCTGTTGATAGCAAGAGACTATTCAACTTGATAGCAAGTAAAAACAACCTGATAGCACTAGCTCACCGACACTCACCTTGTGAAAGATAAATGTGAAGAGCAGAGCTGGTGCACTGCCTTCTATAAGATTTTCCTAAGCGGTGAATGGATGAGACCTCTCGTCCAATCACAAACGAGCTAGAGTTCCCGATGTGCGCACGCACAATTGTAGCGCGTTATTGAAATCGTGTTTGGCAAAAATGTTGTTTGGCAATAGACTCAACCGTGGCACCTGAAGTCAATACATTGAAACATGATGATTGCACGATTCGTTTTCATCAAGAGAGCTTCGGAGGCTTAATACAGATTACATCCTTGAGTTTCAAAGGGAGGAGACAGAATTGGAAGCATGTTTAGACTATACACGAGAAATATTTATGGAGATGATATCTTTTTTCAAAGACAGTCTCATTAAGGCCCACTTAATTGCAAATGTCAATTACATTCATTTTCCACAAGGTGAAGTAGCGGAAAGTGTTGACTTTCAATTTCGTTCCTACGGACAAGAATATGTTGCTGATGCTTCTGAGTTTGTACACGACATCTGCGGAAGATTATTTCTCGGATAGACAACTTTCATGGTTACGGCGATCATTTGCTTCTGAATAAAATAAACCATATTGTCATTGCTATTAGTAAAGTGGGTTTTAGTGATGTTAAATCAAAGAGCAAATAAAGTATTTTTTCATGACACTTGTGTTGTGCTAAACTTTCTAGTGCTGTGGTGAACACTGTTTTCATATGACATTCTAAACTCTCAGTCTCACTGCAGTAGAAGACTGCTTTCAGTAAACCTGATGAAGCTAATCTAACAGTCATGAAGTTTGAATTTCTAATAAGGGAACATTTGGCAACTGTCTCCAATAAAACTTTCTAACACTGTGAAAGGAAGTTACAAGACAATCTACACTGTGCAGTAAAACATTTTCGATAAAACTTTCTAGTGCTGTGATGAGTTCGCTCGGTCATAAAACTTCAATGATCAAACTTTACTTTCACAAACGTGTGCCGCAGTAAAACTAGTTGACTACACTAACGCTTGCATTTTATGACATTTATAGTTCATAAAACGCCATGATCAAAATTTTCTAACTATACATCAACCTGTGTTGCAGTAAAACTTTTGTACAACATGATAAAGTTTCTGACGACACTGAGAAGAGCTTGTTCACTACTGAAGAGAGAAGTCTGATGTGTTGCATGTGGTGCAAAGGTGTCCTCCCATTTCATTCCATTGATCAAATCGTCTCATTGATAGAGACAAGTAGAACTCGTGTGGTTCATTCTCATAACGTATGCAATGGAGAGTTTATAAGGTAACCTTCGACAGATGGCTAAATGTCACCCTGGCGCGAATGCATACTACGTTGAGACAGGGGCAACCACTTGCAAACATGACGCAGAGAGGTTTAACAAGATTGACCATTGCCGAATGTCCCATGCGGTATATATGGCTACGGGTTTCACCGTCGTCCTGAACAGGAACGCCCGTCGAAAGGAAGTATTACGCCGAACTTCATTTGTAACGTTCAAGTTGACTGATAGCAGATTCAACTTAATGATAGTATTCGCCAGTCTGAAGACTGCCCAGGGCAAACCGCGAGGAGGTTCTATCATGTCTTGCCCCATGGTGGCCTTTATCAGAGCCGTTGGTTCATTCTCGGGACTGAAGGCAGGGGGAAATATCTGCAATGAAAATAATGTGCTAGAATAGGATATACTATCTCATTGCTTTTCACTTACCGAGTTAGCCATCCTTAGGCAGTTTCGTGCGCTTCCTAACTGAGAAGGCGGTCAAGTGCCCACGCATTCGGAGTGTGGCGTGTAGGCATTTCTTCTGGGGGTGTCCGTTATAACATATGATGGAGTCATCTAGGTTTTTATTGACAATAACCTGACCGTCCAGATGATTATCCCGAATAGGGATGTGAAACTCAAACAACGTATCCTCATTCAAACGATTCCACTCATCCCTCATGCGCTCCAACTTCTCAAACGCCTGTCTCTCATCACCCCGCCTAGCCACATTCCTCTCCAACTCAACATTCCTCGCTCTCAACACAGTCATCTCCTTCATCATCTCCTCAAACTTCGCTTCTGCATCTCTCATTCTTCTCTCTGCAGCACTCGCCCTCCTCTCACAGTCATCATTCTTCTCTTCCAACTCTCGCGTCTTCTTGAAATCTATCACATCACGCCTCATTCGGATATTCTCATCCGCTATCTCCTTAGACTTTAGATCCTTCTTTTTCAACTCATCCAACTCGTTCACCACTTCGTCTTTCACCTTCTTCAAACTTTCATATTTATTCACCAACAAAGCATGTGCCGCCTGCTGCGACACATGCTTCGTTTCCATATCCTTCATCCACCTCGCCGACTGCACGCATATCCCACCACCCTTCACTTTTGGGGAAGATGAGCTCTGCGGGGGTCCTCAGCAACGATGTCGGACAACTCCGACGAAGAGTAGCTCGACTTCCTCACACGCTCCCTGTCTAAATCCACATCATCATCATCACTCTCAAACACTCTCTTCCGCTGAATCTCAGCCTCCAACGCAGCAACAGCTTTCTCCACCTCAGCATTCTCCACAACATTCTCCACCTTGGCGTCTCGCTCTATCTTCAACATTCGCTCCCTCTCTTCAACAATCAAGTTGGTGAATCAATGGTCATTCACCAAACCTCCAATACAATCAGCATGCGCTCGGTAAAACTTCACCTCATCCTCATCTCCCTTCAACACCCTACACTTCACACACGCAACCCTACTCAGGATAATCATGTGGTCGGTGCCCGCCTTCTTGACATGGGTCTTGGCGTCCGCACTGCGATTGATTCGCCCACATACGCACATTTTCACATGAAACTTGCGGTTCTTATCGTTTGCCATGGCTAACTGTAAGATAATGAAATTTGTATAACTCACTTAGTGACGAATTATAGATTTGAGTATAGTGAGTGACACTCGATCCCGTCAACAGCCCGAAGGCCTTGTACCGATCACTAGCGAAGTGAAAGATCTTCCCTGATACCCGCTATTTACAGCTGAAGACATCATTGTCACTGCCCCGAAGTGGTAACAGCAACGCCGAGTCAAAGGTAGTAATCAGTAGCTGGGATCTAGCCCCTCAAAGCTGCCTTAGACTTAGTCAAATTTGAAATCTGAAAGCAGATATAAACTCAGCATACTTGAAAACCTCGGACTACATGTTAAAACTTTGAAAAAACTGAAAATTAAGAATTTTTAAAACATTCGGCATTACAATACTCATGCTACTTTTAAAAAATTTTATCAGTAGTAAAGACACTATCAAACTCCATCACACAAACTTTGAAGTAAGAAGATAGCTTGCCTACTTCAAAAGATAGAGTCATGTGAAATCCCGATATCGGGAGCTCAGAGTATACCGGCGCTTACCTCGTCTTTCGATGAAGTGATCAGACTTACGTTGCGGGGGTTTATATATGCACAGAAGAAAACTTAAGATGGCTCTATCTCCGAAAGTATTCATCGTAGCGACACGCGGTTACTTGCAATCGATTAGTCTCACAATTCTCTGTCTATTTTCTAAATCTTATAATTAATAAGAATAAATCTTATCTATTTCTAAATTCAATATCTAGATGACACCTGAACCATTCTCATGTGACTATGGGAAGTGGGTGACTCAGCACATGGCCATGTAACATACCACAAGTAAAAAATTCCTAAGTGTGGGAGCTCAAGTGTGGTGAAAATTTTGAAAAATTCCAAACTTCCGAATTTCAACCTGAAACCTATCCCAAAACCTTTTTCATCACTTTTCACTCAAACCCCCCCGGGGGGGTCGGTAAAATTTGATGAAAAATGTTTTGTAAAGGTCCCAGGTCATAATTCGGAACTTTGAAAATTTTGAAAATTTTTTCCATACTAAGTGGCTCTGACACTTAGGATTTTTTCGCAAATTCCTAAAATCTTGTAACAGCTCTAACTTTTGAACGGCTGATCCGATTGACTCGCGACAAAAAAATGTCATTTGGCAGTTTTTCTCCTCTTGGAGACATAGCATGAATGACATTCAGATGCAAAATTTGACGCTGATTCCAAATCTCGTCTCTGTTTTCCCGTCCGAGGCTTGCTTCACCCGCTAGAGCGATTTTCATAAAAATTCTAACTCTGTCGTTTTTCGCCAATGCCCCAAATTTTCAATAACGTCTCACCTCTAAACGAAGGCAGGTAGGAACAAGCCATGTTTTCCACTGCATTTGTCTCATTCTTAGCTTTCAAACGAGCTATTGCACGTCTTTCTACGATCTCTGGAACCAAAGTTTGAAGATCGCTACCGAGGGGGGGTGTCAGAACTTTTTCTCTTCGATTGAGTTGGGAAGAAGTTACTAGACTCAAAATTAGTCAAAACGTCCGAATTTCCACTCCGTTTTCCCATCCGAGGTCTCCTTCCTGTCCAAAAACGACTTTTCTCATCCCAAAACCTCCAACACCCGACTTTCCAACTCTGACGTTTTCCTGCCATTTTCCTCCCTAAACCCAGGAAAAGTGAACCAAACCGAGCTTTCCACTGCATTTGTCTCATTCTTAGCTTTCAAACGAGCTATTGCACGACTTTCTACAATCTCTGGAACCAAAGTTGGAAGATCGCTACCGAGGGTGGTGGGGGGGGGGTTGTCGGTAAAATTTGATGAAAAATGTTTTGGTAAGGGTCCCAGGTCGTAATTCGGAACTTTGAAAATTTTCAAATTTTTTTCCATACTATGTGGCTCTGACACAGGATTTTTTCGCAAATTCCTAAAATCTTGTAACAGCTCTATTTTTTGAACGGCTGATCCGATTGACTCGCGACAAAAATGTCATTTGGCAGTTTTTCTCCTCTTTCAAATGAATATCTATAAGACAAAATCCATCCACTAGAAGCAAAGTTAGCCTCGGGGGGGGGGGTTGTCAGAACTTTTTCTCTTCGATGGAGTTGGGAAGAAGTTCCTAGACCCAAAATTGGTCAAAACGTCCGAATTTCCACTCCGTTTTCCCATCCGAGACCTCCTTCATGACGATTTCCAACTTTTCTAATCCCAAACACCATCAACACCCACCCTTTCCTCACTCTATCCCTCACACATCACCTTCCCATCCCTTGCCTCACAGTTCCTTCCTTCCTTCCAGAGGGGGGGTAGGGACCCGTTTCCTCCTCTCGGACCCATCCTTCCATCACATCCTTGACCAACTCCTTCCTGCCTTCCAGAGGGGGGCTGAGTCAGCATGATGACTCATCGTTTCGCATTTTGGCCTTGCGCTTGCCATGGGATTACTACTAGAAGCGATTTTTACATTTTGACCTATGTCCAACTTAAGCAATGACGGATGCAAATGTACAATGACTCATTGAAAAGCTGAGAACATAAGCTCTTGAATGGTGTATGGCTTATCAATGTAAAATGAGATTGAAAGGCAGGAGAATCGATTGAAGTTTGACACAAGTTAGGTGGTCCGTTTTTTATGATCAACTCTGTTTTACCATTTCTAGCAAGACAGAGTTCTGACAAGACTACAGATTAAAAGTGGAAATCGTTTAATCGTAGCACAGATTCCGTTTGAGCGTGCCTGTGCTGAGTTGGTTAGTAGCATCTAATCCAGAGATCGTATTGACTGCCCTAATGGCTTATGTAGAATACAAGGTTGAAGTGAAGTTTTATCTCATCATGACTTTAGTTTGCGACATGATTGAAATTAAATTAAAGCGAATGGCAATATATAGCAAATGATCAACTAGCACCAGCATGAAATGATGATGAAAAGTTAGCGGCACTACTCCCCATGCTGGAGACGTGGACGGCGGTGACATGGACGTTTCTGGAGCGTTGTGGGCCTTACTGACGACTTCTAATGACACTTCTGGGGCTCGACCTCCGAACCAAAGAATCACTAGTCCAAGCACTTAACCACCGTGCCACGGAAGCCACTGATGTGTCTGATAAAAGTCAGATAGAACACGACATGGGATAATTTGAAAGGCGTGCTAGATATTCCTTAGGACAAATAGGAGGCGCTCATCGCCAAAAGATCAAGAAGCGCAAGTCTACATGTACCTGCTCATAGTTGTGTCGCTCAATATTTTTCAAATACTCAAGAAAATTATGTCATGAGTATTTTCAACAGTTTTCATTTTCCATCCTAGAAAACGAAATTGAAAAGGAGCCGAATAATGGAGGACTTGCACGAGGCTTTCCTTGTGACCTCGCTCTGAGGAAGGCTGCCAAATTGCTTGCGGATGCTCACAATGAAATGATGGTAAGTTTTCCACACTATTGTTGTGATGCAGGTTTTATCAAATCTGAAGAAGGTGCTGAAATGCTGAAACTGAGGATCATTGATAATCAGGAAGTTGGATCATTTCAAGGATTTTAGACAAATATAACATTGTGGGAACTTACAAAGGAGGCTCATTTTATAATGTTGGTCATTATTAACTGGAGAGGACTTTGTTTGAGAAGTTAATGGGATTCTTCCTTAGAAGCATCATTAATTGTAAAATAAATGAAAGCAAGAGCTGCAGTATTCAATCATATATTAACAACTGCCCAATATTGGACTGTCACAGCCAGTTTCAGGAAAGCAGAGCATCCTTATCTCTCCCGATGCTGGCTGTGATACTGAGCAGTTGTTAATATCCGAATGAATATTGCAGCCTTGGCTTTTATTTATTTAATACAATATCTGAGAATCAAGTTCTTTGTCATTGTGACTTGAAGCTTCTTGTAAAAATATCAAAATATTCTTATTTGAGGAGAGGATTATCTGCATAATAGTCGAACATCAGCTCAGAAAGAGCTGCATCTTATAGCGACATGATCGAGCGAGGAAAACAATCTTCAGCTTTGTAACACTTTGACGAATGATGATAGATGCAGATATTTCTAGGATTGGTGCAGACATTTCTCTTATTGGTTAAGATATTTCTATGATTTGTACAGATGTTTCTATGATTTGTGCAGATATTTTTTATGATAGGTTTTGATATTTCTATGATTGTTGCACATATTTCTATGGTTGGTGCAGATGTTCCATGATTGGTGCAGATATTTCTATGACAGGTATTGATATTTCTGTGATAGGTGTTGATGTTTCTATGATAGGTATCGATATTTCTATGATTGGTACACATATTTCTTTGATTGGTGCAGATATTTCTATGATCACTTGGTTTGAAGGAAGGATTCGATCGCACCCTATTGCCTGATAAAATGAAAACATGAAAATTGAGAAATTGAGTAGCTCATGTCAATACTTATGAATTGTGCACTTCTTAAAGATAAAAATGACTACATTTTCCAGAGTCAAGATGCCCTGTCTGCTTTGTTATACGGAGATCAAGAAGGAAATGAAGAACCTCGAGCGGCCTTCAGCAAATTTCTGAGCGAAGAATACGGTGAACACGTTTCAAAGTGAGTTCCTTCGATATTCTGATTCGCATAGTGTGCACTTGTTGTCAGGCCTACCTAAAGGGTGTGAGCAAATAAGGTTCATGTAGTTTTATATAAATCCTATTTTTACTACAGGAATTATAAAAATACATTCTTTTTGAGGGCAAAGAAACTTAGACTTCAAATCTGATGATAATAAACGTTTTCTGATTATTGCAGATCTGATATCTTCATCAGTGGAGGCTCTTCATTATCACTATACATGTTGGGACAAGCTGTTGTCCCAAAAGGATGTAAATTCCTTGTCGAAGAGATTACTTACCTCTTCGGAATTAGAACTATAAAAGAAGACCTTCACAGAGAAGTCGTTTCTGGTAGGCGATAGCTCGTTTCTCTGTGTTGCTTGTATTAAACCAGGGTTATCAAAAATCAACTGATTGCTGCCATCAAAAAAATTGCTTTTAGGCCTAATTGATTGCTGTCATCGAATAATTACAATTAATAGATTGAGTTATCGAGTGACAATGAAATTAGTCAATTGACTGCTTAACGGGCAATGGCGTCACCACTCACATTCGTTGGAAAAAGTGATGTTTTAGATCCTTCTCTTATCGCAGATTGATAACCTTACAGATTCTAGAGCACTAGCATCTTTAGAATCTTCATCTCGGAAAACACATTATCTTTATTGGACTCATAAAACTCTGCTAGTCTGCTTCATGTTCTGTAATATCTAGTCCTTTTGTTCGACACGTTCATTTGTCCGACAAGGTATCTATAATATAGCGTTTATTTCATCTTCAGCTCATGCGCAGCATTATAAGGTTCATTTCATTAATCCGTCCATTTGTTCGAAGAATTTATCATTGGATGTCTATAGCATGGATCATGGCATAAATCATGGAAATCCCTAACCTTGATATCTATCAATGCGCATAGATAGAGCTACAGTATGCCTATATAATGTGCATGTAGATGCTCAAATCAAAATTTGAATGGGAGCTTCTTGAAAACATAATTTGAGATATTCACTTGTTTGCTTCCTTAATTTGATGAGATTGAGTATCAAGAAACAAAAACGTCAAAAGATAAACCTCTGCTCATTTGTATTGGATATGTCTACATCATTGACAGAAAGAGGAACAATAAAACCCATGTCACCGTGTGAGTGGTCTCCGTGGCACAGTGGTCAAGTGTTTGGCCTAGCGATCTTTCGGTCTAGAGGTCGAGCCCCGAAAGTGTCATTGGAGGTCGACAGGAAGGGCATCCTAATTAAAGGATCTCAACATTCCAGACTAAAGTCTGACTAGTATGTCAGCACCGTCCAGGCCCCATTATGGGGAGAAGTAACGTTAAACCATCACTCAATATCACGATAATTGTAATTGAAGATCAATATTCACGTCCAGTTGATGCATTTATTACATGCAACACGTCAACTCAGTGACCACTTTTCCGTAAACATATCCCATCCAATTGTGGAACTTGTAAAGCTTTGTAGCCTAATAAAATGAAACATCTACATGCAAGTTGAAAATCCAACCAAGAATTTGTCTATTCAAATGTTAATAATGAATGCAGTAATAAGTTGATTGCTCAGCAATTAATTTTTGATGACCCTGCTACTAAGTTCAACGATTCTAGCGAGTGCTTTTCATCTGTCTGAATTGGAAATCAATTTCGGATGATTTGTGAATGCATGAGAGTGTAGGCTGTGCATAATATAAGAGCTTATATCAGCTGTTTCTTCTGCCTTGATATCCTTCCGCTGTTGGGCTTGTCTGTGATTTGCCTTGGAGTTGGAAACTGATTATCCATTGTGGTGATGCACATAGTGATTGATGCATAAAACAAATACTTGCAACATGCCCAAATGTGGTTTTATGTTCCCGGTGGGAAGCACCAGCGTTGAAGCATTGTTTTTTTCATTATGACACTGTCATCATTATTTTCATTGTCATGTATAATGAAAGAGCGTTTGAATGAAAATTGTGTCTCTTCAATTTGAATTTTATGACAGAAAGGGTTCAAGTAGTGGCACATTACAGTAAATTAGATCAATTTTAAGATGAGTGTCAAATTGGCGCGGAGGATAGAACGTCCTGAAGTAATCCTACTTGGAATACTGGACACGTCAGGGTAGATCTGTGTTGTATACATGTTCTGTCACTTATACAGAGATAACCCCAATACCGAGGCTCATCCGTCAGCAGTGAAGTTGCAACACACTTGAAATACTCGAATCATTAATGCAATACTTTCCTCTCTACTGCAAATCTGCGATTCAATCATAATTCGGTCACACTAATGAATAAAGTTTGCTAATATACTTATATGTTGTGCATAATTGTATCGGCCAACATAATGAACTTTGAGTTGAGTTCAACGCGCATTATGAACTTCTCATGGTAACACGTGACTTTGAAAGCTTAGTATCCAGATGTAAGTTTCAGCTTTTGAGATGATCCAAAATTGCGGACAGTCATGAATGGCATTTATAGAATTATACACCAAATTTCATGTAATAGGACCGCGAAATTTTCGCGAATTGATCTTTCAAAACATCACTCAGACGCTACATTTATATATCATTCACTACAAAAATTGTGACATAACGGAGTTTTCTTTTTTAAGTGATAATGCATATAAAGAAGACTTGAACTGGTGATTTTGAGATGTATCTCAATATTCTAGTAATCGTTGCAAATGCGAATGACGATGAAATATGCACATGGAGATCATGAGAAAAATACTCGTATTAAATTTGCAAATATTTGTGGGAAGTTTTACGAGAATGTGCATCTTTGATCCTGTCTGACAAGAAGAGGAACTCATTAGAACTCGGCAGACACACCGATTCGTAGTAGTCAAAGGGTGTACATCATTCTGTGAAAGTCTCACTTTTGGCCTCGTGCCCTGCAGAAACTCCTTCTGGCTGACGGACTAAACAGTTATCTGCAAATGTAAATTTGATACATTTTCCCAAATCGATCCATTAAATAAGTAAACGCACAGTAATATTTTGAAATTCCAACTGGTCCTTGTATATCAGGGTTTCCCAAAGTGTGGGGCGCGACGCAATGCCGTCTGCCCAGACTGCTTCACTAATTCTATGACCGGGTGTTGGAGAAGTACGCAGTAGAACGCCAGAGGCACGTTCCTCATTGATGCCAGTCATGTCTGTGCGCATGACTCTGTGCCCCGTGGGTGAGAAATCCTTTCTCTGCTGCGAATATGACAACTTTGGAGATACCAATTCATCTGAAGGAACAAGTGATTGAATTAAATACAGATTCAGAATGTGCGAACGCGTTTTGAAGATCTATCGCTGGAACAACTTTGGGTGGCTGTTCCGGAAGAATTCCCTTCTGTCACTGCGTGTGCTCTTCGAATGAAAGCTCATTGCGTGCGTCGACACGTTTATAGTGGGGCGCGAAAGAAAAGTTTGAAAGCCCCTGCTGTACATAATTGTTGGAATGCTACTAAACTCCAAGCAACCTTGAAAACAATGTTTCACGCTTTGCATGAGCTTCTCAAAAATAATGAAGCTGATTATTTCCATTGCATTTTAATAATGTGATTTCGTCAGAAACTCGTAAATTCCAATATATTTCACGACACAACATTACTCAAACGCCTTCAAAAGTTTGCTTCACCTCCTCGCAGTGAAAAGTGGCATTTTTCCTTATTGGAAAGAAATTCTTGTTTGAAATTCACACACGAGAACGAATCTGAAAATGGATTGAATTTCTTGGACGTATTTGTCTGTAAAGATGGATCTAGATTGACAACATCGGTTTTTCGAAAAGCCACAAATTCTGGCGAATGTCTGAATTACGATAGTTTCGGTCCAGAGACATACAAGCGGTCTGTAGTTTCATCTTATTTA
Source organism: Prostheceraeus crozeri (assembly GCA_907163375.1). Taxonomy (NCBI): domain Eukaryota; kingdom Metazoa; phylum Platyhelminthes; order Polycladida; family Euryleptidae; genus Prostheceraeus; species Prostheceraeus crozeri. Next base: position 82,958 of record CAJQUW010015945.1, on the reverse strand, counting down.
CATAGAGCTTACAGCCACTGCTCGAGTTGGGCTTTAATTCATCAAGAAATATTGAGAATTACTGAAATACTTCTGAACAACGGATACCCACAGCGTTTGATAGAAGAAATGATCAAAGCTTTCCTCAAACGAAAGCAGAATGTCAATGCACCCATTGATGAGAGTGAGATCATATTTTATTATAAAAGCCAATGGACATCAAGCTCAGTTGTTGAAGAAAAGCGCCTTCAAAAAATCATAGTAACAAATGTTGCCCCTACTCGCGAATCAAATAGAATCAAATTGCGAGTGTATTATAAAATGACGCGCCTACAACAGTACTCCAAAACATCAATCCTTTCAAATCAACTGTGCACCATGTTGTGTACCAATTTCATTGCCCTTCTGACGAATGTAATGACGTCAGCTACATTGGTTATACGACAAACACACTCACACATAGATGCCAGCAACATATGTCAAACGGTTCAATAAACGCACACCTAACAACACACCAAAATATAAAACCGGGTTACAAACTAATAGAATCCAACTCAAAAGTGATCGCAAATTACCCAGTGCAGAAAGATCTGGAAATCGCCGAGGCTCTGCTCATTAAAGAGAACCAACCTCTTCTCAATAAACAAGACCAGCGTTTGACCCATCGCTTATTAGTAATGTAGCAAAATATTTCCATTTTTATGCATGAATTAGACTAATCATTTCTATGTTCTTCCAATGTTGACCATTTCTATTCCATTTTCGATATCCTTCTCACAATTTTGTACATGCATGGTTTATATTTCCTAGCTTTTTCCTTAATATGATCAATTTACATTCAGCAAATTCAATTACACTGAAGATGGACTCCGTGACAGTCCGAAGTACCGGTATGATTCCAATTAAATGGCTTTCAAAATGTATTTTGAAGTTTTTAACAAATGAAGAAAAGAAACTTTTTAGAACTATGGAAAATCATTATTTGAAAATTAACAAGACTGATTGCGATATTATATTTAATGAAACATGCAAGAATATATATATAAGGTAGCCTGTTGCTCGCTAACGTCGTAATCAAATCAGGCACATTTTAAGATATGACAAGCAAATTATTCCTGAAAAACTGACATTTATCAATCTTACAGAAAACGAGCTCCATGGCCCCGGGAGGCGGTTAAAGGATTGCGTACAGAAAAGAGTACGTTTATCAAGCATATAGAAAAATGTCTGATTTTTAAGACGCAGAAAAGATGGTGCACAGACACATTTAGCAGGTAATAAGTTCCAAAAAGGAAAAGCACGATAGAAAAATAATTGCGTTATGTCTGTGTGAGGAAGGAATTTTGAAAAAACTTGGCACGGATTGTCAGCACAACTTCTAGTAGAGTATGGGGTTTGAAGTGAAGTAAAATACTCGTATTTCAAAAAATTAGTTTCAATTATGTTGTAATACGCTTTGAAAAAAGATGCATGCACATTTTCAGTCTTTCACATAGAGAATGTAAAGATTTAATAATTTCAAACGATGATCACAGTTTATATAGGAAAATTTGAACGCTTTCAAACTTGCCGAGTGAAATATCGTTGGACTCTTTCGATGGAAATGATATCACAGTTATATTCTAATATTTGTCCTACAAATATTTTTTGCGCATGAATCAAGCGGCCTTTATTGGTAAGTATTGATTCGACGGGTTTCGGATGCGAGTGGAGCAGCTGCTCTAATCTCTCATCAGGCATAGAAGGACCTACAAAAATAAATAAAATTCAAATGTTACAATTTGACATAATTGCTTACTTGTTACTCCTGATATAGGATTAGAGCAGCTGATCCACTCGTATCCAAAACCTGTCGAAAAAATATTTAATATCTGGTTGATTTTATTGCGTCGTTCAATAATCATAGACTATATAATTAGTGTCGTCTATCGATCCATCGTTCGGAGCCGTTTAAAAAATATAAAAGAGGAAAAATCTTAATAAAGTTTTTTGCTCATTACGGAGTTATTACATTGTTGATAACGCAGTTTTCGGCAAAAGTGAAATAAATCATCAATGCTTTCAAATCGAGGATCATCATTGATTTTAGTAAATAAGTAAATGTATGCACAAGGATGAATACGAACCCGCTACTTTCGTGACAGCTGCTCAATTCGATAATCAATACACTGTCGGCACAGTTAGATAACGATGATATATTACACAACGATGATCTCATTTCATTTTGTTATATGCGGATGACTGACCTACCAGCGCCGATCTCGAGCGAAGGAACGCGGAATTAGCTAGCATGTGATTATTTTCAATTAACAAAATAATTTTAATAGAATATCAGAAATATCAGTGGTCTCCGTGGCACAGTGGTTAAGTGCTTGACCCAGCGATCTGTTGGTCTAGAGGTTGAGCCCCGAAGGTGTCATTGGAAGTCGGCAGGAAGGGTATCCGGACTAAATGTGCCACAACACTCCATAAGTCTGACGATGTCAGCACCGCCTAAGCCTCAAGTATGGGAGTAATGACGTAAAAGCTTCATTTTTTCATGAGAAAATGTCAATGAAGTCGTTGCATCTTCTTTCAGTCAAATGCTCAGATGGTGGAATCGATCTTGAGGACTTGCAGAAGGTGCTGAAGATCGAATTTGACAAATGTCCACAAGAGCAGCCGTTTTCGTGTGCATTTTATCTCATGCCAACTTTCCATAACCCTAGAGGAATTTCATACACAACAGGTAGAGGTAGACACTTGATTGTTTTATGACTGAGTTCTGTTGACGATGTTTTCCATGTTGTAGAAAATTCGTATGGATTGGTGAAATTGGCAGGAAAATACAAGGCATTGTTGATCTGTGACGATGTTTATAATCTTCTCCACTTTGAAGATAAAAGAAGACCTCGTCGATTACGATCATTTGCGAATGAGTAAGTCAGTACGAATAATGCAGTATTCTGTGCGAAGAATTTTACAGATGAAACTTCGAATCATTTCGCCTATTAACTTGAAGATTAATGTGAATGTATTAATAAATTATGTAACTCGAATTATTTCATTTTGGAAAGGGCCAATTGTTGAGATCGAATGCATCACTGTTTTCTCTATGAAAGATGCTGTCAGTTGAAGTCGTCCCTTGATCAGCACTTGAGAGCATTAATACAAAATTACTTCACCGAATTGTAAGAAACTGATTATCTCTTTCAAAAGTTGACACAATTATTTTTCACCATGAAAAAGTCAAGTAAGAACACTAATCTATAAGCTCTTTCACGTTTCAAAAGCAGACAATTGTTTATTATTGAGTATTTATTCATCAGCGCCCGTATGGAACAAAGCAGTGTGCTCGGTCATTGTTCAACACAATCAGCTGTAGTAGTTGTTCATAACCTAATTTCACGAAGATTTTTCTCTGTCTACAAAATACTTGATGTACGATTATCACGTACCCACACTGTGTAATAGTCTAAATAATGTTCATAGTAAGTCTCTAATAAAATTCACATGAAGGTTTGATAAAGGTATTGAGACCGGTAATTACCGGAAAAACCAAAACGACCCGCTAAGCATGACGTGCAATTATATTCTAGGAAATATTTGGAGTTAAGACTTGTCATTGTCAAATGAAATTTATGCAGACAAACAATCATGTAATCACAATGTCCATAGAGTAGACATTACACTTGACTACATTATTTTCTTTTCTTGCGATTAATTTTGACCGTATTATGATTTAATCAATTCCAGTTAATAGTTTGCAAATGTAGTTAAACATATAACTGCATCAATGCTAATCAGCCATTGATTTAGCGTTTTATGCTAAAAGCGATTTCTATTTCACATGAACTTCGCGGACTAAAATGACCTGTCCCGTGGACTAATTTCAGTCCGCGGACGGGGTGTTCAGAAGTATCCCAATGAACGAGTCCATCACGTGAAAGCGGACATTTTTTAGCTTCACTGATGACAGCTTGAGTTTGTTTACGTCATTACCTAGATTTTTTCAATATGCAGTATAAGAATGCTTCAAATTGCCTTGGTCATTCATTTAAAAGTCCTGCAGCCAGAAAGAGTTTCTGCAGGGAGCGAGGCCAACAAATGTACACCCTATGGGTACTACGAATCTGCGCGTCTGCCGAGCTCTACCTGGTTCCTCTTCTTTTCAGACAGGATGAGATAAAAACACATCCATTGGGACGTAGATTGCAGTTTTTGGCAAAAATGAGATTTTCATTGTCTTCTCTTGTCAACTGGAACTGAATTTTTAACATGGAATGTCTTCAGATCATTTCCCATCAGGTTCATGAACATTTGTCGACAAAGCTAGCACATTCAGATTTGGCAAGCCTCCTACTATCGGCAAACATAAACATGTTGGCTTATTTTGTCCACATTGAACCACATTCTCGCATATATCTCGAATCAGAAGCATGATAATATCACATACACATGATAGGAGATGACCAGAAGACATATCATGCCAAAAATTATGGCCTTATACTTAACTCTTTGCGGTTGATCAGAGAAAACATAGAAAGTTCTTTTTTAGCCAAAACCTGCAATCTGCGTCCCATTGTACTTCTCTGTTGAAAAGAAGAGGAACTAAGTAGAACCGGCAGACGTGCATATTCGTAGTAGGCATAGTGTGTGTATCATTATGTGAAAGTCTCATTTTCGGGCTCCTTCCCTGCAGAAACGCGTTCTGGCTGCCGGATTTTTCTGGTTTCTATCACACCACGAAATTTACCTTGCGGCCTGCTCACTGACGCATCCGCTACGGGATTTCCTAAACACGGTGCTGCTCATCATTATCATTTTCGAGTAGTCGATTTCACGAATTGTGACTCGAGCATTACGAATATGGCTTGCGTGTTTCAGCCTCTCTTTGAAATTGATGGAAACTCTGAGAGTCAACCTGATCAATCTGAATGTTCGTATATTAATAATCCTGCTTGAATTTCGTGTTGTTTTGCTGCAGGCTTGGATTCGGTGATTATGTCGTTTCTCTTGGAAGTTTCTCTAAAATCTGTGCGCCGGGACTTCGACTCGGATGGATTGAGTGCTCTCTAAACATCTACAATGTGATGGGAAACTTGTAAGTCAAGCTTTTGTGTCACTTCAAATGATTTTTCAATAAGAAGGACAACCAGTGAAATGCTTAGCCGCATTTCTTCAATGAAATACGTATTGGAGTTATTTCTATAATTTGTACACTTATTATTTTTTCTATTGAAATCACATTCCGTGATCGAGATAAACACTTGGCCTATTCAGAGATTTTTTATTTCTTTGTAATGCAGAATTAAGGCATTTTTTACACGGAATGAACTTGAACCAAATTAATTCGGTGAGCCAAATGAACCACGGAGGTCTACCATGAGGTTGACGAGTTCAGCTTCCCGGTGGTGCTATATACAGGGTGTCCGTAAATTCGATTGACTTTTAAATTGAATATCTACATGAGTAAACAATAAACGTTTACGTCAGAAACCCTGTTATATTACGCAACATGAAGGGGAATTTACGAATCTAACAATAAGAAATGAATATTCGATTATTTAACTGCTTAAATTTTACATTCTGCATGCAGTCATTTTTGTAATGAATATTATATGTGCAATTAGTTCTTAAGCTTTGGTGAATTCATTTCAGTTTCAGTAAATGTTTAAGTCAATTAGCTGTGCTGTTAATTATGTCAATTAACCTTACCTAGGGCCACAGCTCAAAATTTTCCCCTATTCAATGCTATGAAACTTTCATCACCAGCCATGACGACATGCTTAGTCATTGATTGATTCATATCGTATCATCTTCAATTGAGAACGTCAAATTAATCAGTTTTAATTCACTCTAACTCGTATAACTATGATTTAATCGGTATCTTCCTAGAAAGCTAATTGTCCCGTAGAACTGCAAATCAGTTCCATTATTCGTTTAATTGGACTGGAATTTGAAAACCAGGCCTGATTATACAACATTTTATCAATCGAGAACGCTATGGTAATGATAATTCTAAATCTCAATGAAAAGTAATTTCAACGAAGTTTCTTACACCATCTGCTCGAATGCGCATCTTCTTCTCAGTCGGCCCATTAAATCTTAATGATTCTGAATTGTGCTCCACCTCACGTCTATCACCTTGACCACCACTGTGAATGGCTTGTGTTATTCTGGAATGGTCATTGGAATCCAGCCGAATGTAATTTTCAATTGCACTTGAGCTGTGCCCTGTCACTTTTGCGATGTCTGCCCGTTCAACTCCAGCCTTGTGAAGTGCTGTCGCTGTTGTTTTACGTAGAGACTGATTGCTGTAGTTTCCCGATGTTTGAACAGTGTTGGTCAATGTTTTGACAATGCCATCAAGTGTATGTCTTCCCAACACTGCCTTTTGATACCATCTCCCCATTTTGATACTGTCTTCGTTGCGATACCACGTCAGAAAAACATTATTCGTATGGCAGTCTTCTGGTCGTTTTGAAGCATAAAGTTTCCATATACAAACAAGACAGCGCTCATGATTATTTGTGTGCATGCATTGTAAATTCCTGATCGGTTTTGGTCTTGATCTAATACTGCCATTCCTTGCCTTCGTATTTGTATTTTCAACGAAATGCAGAACTTCTTCATTGTTTTCAAATTTCAAACTCAGCTGCTGGATTTGTAATCGATGCAGTTCAGTTCCTCCTCTGATTGCAAAATGTTTCCCTATATAGTAAATAAGTGTAAACAGCAATGTTTTTGGTTCATGAGTTCCTAACATGCCGTTGCTCCAAAGATCAAGCTCCATTTTGTGTGATATCGGCTCGCTTGCATGAAGTCCAGACACTTTGCCATTCTTGGTGGAATCCTTCATGCTTGCATCCAATGCTTCTCTTGCTTGCAACATGTCAACGTTAGTCCAAAAGTTGATATTGACTTTCAGTGTGTTTTGACAGTAATGTTGGAGCATCGAAAACAAATCTTTAAGGGATGATGCAGTGTATTTTTCTTTTTCTTACTTCCAATAAAAATTCTTTTAACAAAAGATTCCAGTCACTAGCCGTCCATTCATGTATTTCCTTTAAAACCAATAGTCCTTGTTTTTTATTATTCAATATCAGTTCTTGTCTCTCTTTATGCCACTGCAAAAATAGTTTCGATGCCCAAACTTGCTTTTTCATTGTCGATTCTGGTATTCTTGCACTAATAAGTTGTTCCTGATTTTCTTTTGACAAATTTGCAAAACGCGAAGCAATGTTATTTGATGCTTGTATTGGTGATTGTTCTTCATGCGATTGTTGAGATAACGTTGATCTTCGTGGTTGTGTCATTTGAAACATGTCCTCATCAAACTCGAACTCGTCAAAATTTATATTCAGTAAATCATCTAATCTTTCATTCAGTTCTTCTTCCATTCTGTGTAGGCTACCTGTTTACTACCTTCTCAGAGATTATATGAAAAATGTTAGCTATAGTCTATGCAAGCCTAGAAAATTTGAAATTTGATCCAAAGTCTATAGATTTCATGGCATAGAATTGCCATATCCCATATCTATGACGTGATGTTTTTGCTAACCAATGACAAAGACGCGTGTGTCAACCAATAGTTTAAGTCTGTATCATAGAGTTTCCTCATGCTATGTTCGAAATTTCAATGTGAAGTGGTACGATCGCTGCCTATCGTATTCACAATGGATCTTCAGACTCGGATAGAGATAGTTCAGTGCTTCTATGCATGCAATAGAAGTGCTACAGCTGCCCTTCGAATGTTTAAGACTCAAAGACGCATTCACAAAGATCCTTTTACAACAACATCGATTGCAAATATCATCAAAAAGTTTGAAGAAACTGGCAGCGTTCATGATAAACCTCGCAGTGGCCGTCCTACAATGGATGACATGACAACTGCCACTGTGAATCGCGTCGTCGAGGAGACTAGTTCAAAATCAAAGCTAGGAGTCACGTCAGTTCGCAAAGTGGCTGAAGAGGTTGGTATCATTTCAAAGACTAGTGTCCATAAAATCCTTCGGCATGAACTAAAACTTTACCCGTACAAATTACAAGTTGTGCAAGCACTTGAGCCGGCCGACAAGCCAAAGCGCTGTGAGTTAGCGAGTTGGCTTCTCGATAATCAGAATGTAATCGATGACATTGTCTGATCTGACGAGGCATATTTTCACTCGATGGGATCGTTAACACGCACAATTGCCTTATCTGGTCAGATGTTAAGCCATCAACATGCATCTCAAAATCCCTTCATTCACCTAAGTTATTTGTCTGGATGGGATTTTCTGCTAAGTTTGGACTACGACCTTTTTTCTTCTCCAACACAGTGACAGCTGATTCCTATCTCCAGATGCTGAAGGAGCACGTGCGTCCTCAACTTACGCAAAAGCGCAAATTGTCCTCCTGTATATTTATGCAAGATGGTGCCCCACCCTACTTTGCAAAAAAGGTACGAAACTTCCTCGTCCAGACATTTGGTGATCGCGTGATAAGTCGAGGACGTGACCGAGAGTGGCCTCCACGTTCACCTGCTGATTTGAATCCTCTCGACTTTCGGTTCTGGGGATGGATGAAAGCGAAGATATACCATCATGGTAAGCCACAAAGCCTGGACCAGTTGAGTGAGAAGATCACTGATATCTGCAATGAAGTCACACGCGAAGAACTTGCCGCTGGTGTTTTCGATATTATTCGGCGATTGACTGCAGTGATTGATTGCGATGGCAATCATTTCGAACACTTGATTTGAACATTTTAATCATCAAATATTGGCTTACTGTTAGATTCGTGAATTCCCCTTTATGTTGCGCAATATAATATGGCCTGTGATAAAAAAGTTTATTGCTTTCTCATGTAGATATTCAATTTAAAAGTCAAGCTAATTTACGGACACCCTGTACTTTCAGTAATGTGCCCGTGAATACTGGCTTAAACATCTTTGCTCCCCAACTCATCAGGTTCGCTAGGATTTCATCTGATGCTTCCGCCTTCGTGTCAAGAGCTAATGGCATTTTCAGTATCTTCAAGGAAAGCGGTCAGTAGGTTAATCCACTGATAAATTCTTGCTTAAAGTCCTCGAGAAATAGGTTCCTCATTTATAACTTTGGTTGTTTTTCACCTCGCCAAATACCTTCCTTCATAGGAATGTTAGACTAACAGCTATTATCCATGTTCTTATGTATCCTTTTGTTCTCTTATATCCAAATTTATTTCCGGCTAAGTTTTAGCTATGTTTCCTCAGGTTTGGAGAGACTTTCCTTATCGTTCATTCGATGTCATTGGCCTGGCACCGCCATGCGGTACAGATTGGAGGCCGAAACCTTGGTTTATGCAGCCACATGGTTTCTCCCTGATGACTCCGCACATAGCGATCTTAATTTGTTTTCTTCTGCTTCTTGATTTTCATCATTTTTAATTTTGGTTAGCTTCTCGTCGTGTTTCATGCCGAGCTCTCATTTAAGTTTTTAAGTTTGTAGTCATAAATAAAACTATATGTTTAATATGTAGATATAAAAAAATATCATAAATAAATATATAATATAAATCGGCTAGGCATTATATGTATTACGTTTTCTACTCTGTAGGGTAAATAATTCAATGCTATAAGTATTGAAATTATATTCATGCGCTCTTGACTTTAAGTGATCTTATTATTTACACACTTTTCCGCTAGGGTGGTTGTTTTAACTTAAGTTTCTTCTGTTTCCTGGATTATTGGAATTTTTTAACCGTGTCGTATTTTGATTTAATTCCTATACTTAAAAGATATGCGGTCTAGTCCTGCAGTCAGAACGAGTTTCTGCAAGGAACGATGCCGAAAATGAGACTTACACAGAATGATGTACACCCTCTGCTACGAATATGCGCGTCTTCCTAGTTCTAGTTAGTTCCTCTTCTTGCTAGACAGGATCAAAGAAAAAAGCACATGTTAATTCAATGGGACGCAGATTGCAGTTTTTGGCAAAAATGAAATTTTCTATGTTTTATTTGATTAAACTAAAAGTACCAAGCACGAAATTATTATTTTTAACATAGATTGTCTTCAGGTCATTTTTTATCATGTTCATGCATCCATGTCTATGAAACTAAACATGTCTAGATGTGGCAAGCCTCCTAAGGTCAGCCAACACAAGCATTTTGAGCAACTTATTCCACATTTAGCCTCATTCTCGCATACATTGCCGATCAGAAACATGATAATAACACATGCACATCATAGGAAATGACCTGAAGACATTCCATGTCAAAAATTATGACTCCGGGCTTAGCACTTTTCCCTTAACTTGAGAAAATACAGAAAATTTCATTTTAACCAAAAACTTCAATCTGCCTCCCATTGGATTGAGATGTGTTTTTCTTTAACTGTGTCTGACAAGAAGATTAATCAGGTGGTACTCGGAGACGCGCATATTCGCCGTAGCCATCACATGATTCTGTGAAAGTCTCATTTTCGCTGCTTACTTTGGACTTAGCCGGTCCACTACCAGCCTCCCGGATGATCGGTTAGCACGGGATGGCCTCTCAGTTCTTTGCTTTCACTCGTTTCTGTCGTCGACCATGTCTTCATGAAACTGATGGAATTGGTATGGTTTGTAAACGATTGAGATTTTGATTGTCAACAATTATAGGAATTAGGGTGCCCGCGACCTGAAAATATCTGAAATATTGGGACTTTACCTTGCCAACATGGAAGTGCGGATTTCATTGAAGACTGAAATCCATCGATACTTGAAAATTGATGTCAAAAAATAGAATTTAAGAGCAGTTTGACACGATGGCAAATACTTTTAATTAGTAAATCAGAGTTTTTTGGCCATGATTATGATGTTTCCTTTTATTGCGTCTGATCTGCCTCATTACAACTCAACGTGATAGCTTGTGGGCTATCTTCAGTGCATCTGATCATAGCTACAAGTAGTAAGGACTCATGTACCACGAGAACATCAACTTATACAGGCAAGGCGGAACAGGGGTGGCACCGGGGGCAAGTGCACCCCTCCCCAAAAAATTAACAACTTATCATGCCTTTCTCACATAATTTAATTGATGTTCAAAATTCTCAGACATCTCATTGATTTGACAGAGCCAAAGATTGACGATGAGTTGCCAAGTTATCATTTTCCACTTTTATCTGTTCAGCACAATCACAAACAAGGGAAAACGATGCCGCAAAGCGTGGGATGGAGGCAGTTATGTCATACTTGACAGGCAATGGATAAAGGAAGCAAATAAAAAGCAGAATTAATTCATTTGTTTATGATCATTATGTGAATCATCTACCTGCTGAGAGATAACTCAAAAAATGTTATGTGTGGTGCAGGTGAAAGTACGTTTTTATCCAAAGGAAGACTTAAGACTTATATGAGAAGATACAACAATTTATACCTCTACTAAGCATCCACAAACATAGAACAGACAATAGAACGGAGATATACTCCTTATACTTGAAAATACGGCTGCACGAATAGTATAAATGGTGTACTATGCGAGTATGCTTTAATGATATTGCATAGATGAAGCTGATCCTAGCATTCCTGTAAAGTGCGGCCGCAGGCACCGAGGGCACATGCCCTCCTAAAAAATTAGCAATTTTTCATGCCCGTCACTCACAATTTAATTGATGTTCAACATTTTCAGACATCTCATTGATTTGATAGAGCCAAAGATTGCCGATGAGTTGCCAAATTATTATTCTCCACTCTTATCTGTGATCGTCAGATGAAAGAGCGTTTTCAGCCCAGGGAAGAGACTTAAATGAAAAGCCAAATGTCACAGAAAAGATACAACAATTTACTTCCACCAAACATCCATAAACAGAGAACAGACAATCTCAACTCAACAGACATCATGAAACAATTCATTCAAAACTAACCACGACGACTAAATTTTTGTGGAACGTTTTGACAGACTGTATTTTGATTGGCCTACGAACTATATTCAGTAGCATTATCAACTTTCATAACATTGAGTTTTTATTTGAGTATGGTTCACCTTCGAAGTCGGAATCTTCATGTTTGATAATGAAATCTTTATAATTTTCAAGAAAAGTCTAATTGATTTAAATGTGTGGAATATTTATATGGCTGCACCTTGCGTACTTGAATATACGCATAGAAGCTTTCCGATTAATTTGATTAATAAACAAAATGACAAAACATGTATCTAAGCACACTTAAATTATATTTTCAATATCAGCAGCATGTTAGATTATATACCATAGTTGTATTATGGTCGAAAAACTCAGGCATAAAAAGTGCGCTTCTGATTTGGTGCCCCTGCCCCTTTCATCGTCTTACGCCGTCCCTGGACTTACATCAGTCCAGGGCTTCTTGCATGTTCGCATTTGACCCCTTGTTCAATGAAATATTTGTCATATAACAGATTTTGCGGTTACAGATCCCAAGTGTAGTATAATATGAGAAGATTTTGCGTTGTTGAAACAATGTGAAAGCAATGAGGACGATCCATATGTCACAAGCTATGAACATAAAGACTAAAGGATTTTAGAGTGAATGACATCTAGTTTTCACCATTTCAGACAAACGCTGCAAAGTGGCTGCTGTGTGGGACATTATCAGTCGTATATGATGATGAAAGCGATAGAAAATGGTAGTTTGACTGCACATCTGAGGGTATTGCGACAGATGTATAAGGTGAGATCTTTTTTTGATTGCTTCAATGATGATGAAAAATATTAGAAATAACGCTTTCTTCTTAAACACCCTATTCTAAAACATTAACAGTGGTAGGCCCGAGCTGCAATAAGACAGAGACCGGAAGAACCCTCAAAATGAGGGATTATCTTTGAGGGATTTTTGAGATTATCTCCAATGCTTCCTCCCATGTTCTCGTGGTTCCATACGTTCTTCTCGACCTAGGTTGTGTCATCTGGTTACTGCATTGTTCTCGAAAATAGAATGTGGTGATCTTCTGGGTTTACTGCAGTGTTCTCTGATAGGTTGAGGTGTTCCCTCAACGGAGTTCTCTTAACGGTTTTCGAGATTTCCACAAGTCTTTCTTGTCAGATTTCACATAGGAGGAAATCTTCTCGGTTTTTCTTGAACTTGTATACAGATTTCGACACTCATATTGATGAGCGAAACCAGGAGCGGAGCATAGATTTGTATTTTATTGAAACAAACCTTTTAGACAGAAACTCATGCGAAACCGGAACCTTTGAACAGATGGGAGACCTGCCTTCAAGTATAATTTCAGAATGAGATTTTGAGAGACAAGATTGTATTCTGAGGTGGTAGCGATGACAGCAAATCAGTTCGTGACATTTTCCGTTGAAGTGCTCATTAATAATGATAATAACAATCGATAATGCCGATAGCATGGGATGCCACGTGTGCGCATCCGTCTGCGAAATCATGGGCCTCTACGACCTAGGCTGGATTATCGGTGGCGAATGCAGTTGAAAGAAGAAAGCTGACGAAATATGAAGATCTTGAGATCGACTTCTTCCTTCAACCTGTTTCCGTCGAAATTTATGGAGGACGCAGTTCTTTATTTACATCAACGCTTGGCTATTGCCATTCAGATAGACAACTGCGCCTGTGTCACGGAAACTTATAATTGACTTTCAAAGATTTTGCATGCAGCTTTGTAATGCCATTAATTGTGTTGATTTTCATATAATATAATTTTAATTTGAAAAAAATAATAATGAACGTCTATATTCTCATAATGAAAATCACAATAATGCAGGATATTTGTACAGTGCACACAAAAGATTGAAGTTACAAGTAAAATACAGATACGAGAAATTAGTAAGTCAAAGAACTTTCGAGTTGACCATGGGCACGTACAAAATAATGTGATTCAAAAGCAGTTTGCCAGAGTGGTGCAGCACGGGATGAATGAAGCATGTCTACGCTTCGTTCTCATTAGTGGGACATAAAGCTGTTTGGAATTAGGGAGACGCTTAGGAAAATGTGAAGGAGATTCCATTTGAAGTAAAAACTTGAGAGCTTGATGTTGCCGGCGTGTTGATAACAAAGTTAGCAGTCATCTTTGCATTCTTTCCCGCAGATAATACGTTGACATTGGCGTTGTATTTTTTCAATTTTGTCGCTGTTTTGTTTGTTGATTTCTATGAAAACTGGGTTGCAGTATTCAAGGATGGCAACGATAAAAGTCTGATATAACATTATCAAATCTCGTTTCGAGATAAACATTTTCAGTCTTCTAAGCACAAATCGAGGATTCATAGATGACACCAAGAACTTTTAGGGTAGATGCAATAGGGTAACTGCAACGAATAGAAACGGACTGTTTCCTAAAGGCAATGATGTTTGTCTTGTCAGCATTCAAAATCATTCCATTTTTGATGCACCAATCGTTTACGCACAAAATTTCATCTTGGATAATCTGATCAATGTTCGAGGTCATGTCTTTGGATATAGGAATCACGGTCATATTATCGTCCGCATATTTGAAGGTCTTTGCACTTGGGGATTGGAATGCGAGTGAACTGACATGAAGGCAGAATAGATTTGGGGATATCAATGATCCTTCGACGATTTTTAAGTTCGGACTTTTTTCCCAATTGCCTGGTGCAGGGGCGTGAGGTCAAAATTCATATAAACTGACTTGAAGGATAGGAAATTCCGCAAAAGTTTAACTTTCCTTATCAGTTTATACTTCTCATCAATAGATTTTACTCTTACCAACAAGAGCCTTCGACAATTCAGACGTGAGTTGGGTCTGCCAATTCTTCGGGTTTCTAATACCTCAACCTCTATTGTGAAGTGACTGCGGCAATTCGAATGAAAATGAAGCATTTGTCTTTCAGGAACGAGCGTCGTATGTGATGGATCATCTGATACCTCACCTGCCACCAGGATGCACTAATTCAACTCCTGAGGTAAACAGTTCGTCTAAAATTGTTTCATTAAATTATTTAGTAATAATTTAAATAATTTAGTATTGAAATATAATTTGAAATCTTGAAGATTACAGAGTGCATAATTTAGAAAATTGTTTTCCATAATAATTTGCAAATAAGGCCGTTTGATGCAAGGAAATCACATTCTTGCGTGCACTCACATCTGAAAAGAGCGGGAAGGAATAGAGACTTTAGTGTGGTGTCATGTCGATGGATTTCAGGTCATCCAGAAAAGAGAGCAAGGAGAGTTACTTCTGGTTACCGGGAGATTCGATCTTTTCCAATATTTCAAAGATACTCGACCTTCTATCAATGTCTAAATTTCAAATACCCTCGACCGTAGCCGTGACCACTAGTTTGAATTCAGATAGCCTAGATATTCAGATATGTCTATCTTCTCAGACGTCCGCATAATACTTCAGCATTTGAATAAACCCTGCATCAATATTGGGTTAATCAATTGACTTACATGTACTTATGTTACAATTGAATTATCAGTTGTAGGAGCAGGATAAACCAGATGGGCGGTTTTAATGTGAAAACATTTCATTTTGCCTCATCCAATGCATTCCACATGCCACCGGCATGCATGATCACGTTAACGTTGATCGAGGCTATTAAATCACATTAAAACCTCCCATCTGGTTTGCCCTAGCTCCTATACCTGATAATACTTCAGCAAGGGCTTTTCTCCTCCGTTCTACAACTTTTTGTGCTCCACCTCCCCCTGTATACCTCTCGTGCAACCTGTATTATGAGCGTTAACAAGCCCTTTTCGACAATCAATTACATCTTTTTTTACATCAATGAAAGAGCATTTTGATCCAGATATACTGCGTGACAAAAGGTATCCCACGCTAGCTCGATTGGTGAAAGATCAGGAAAGCGTGAGAGGGCCTAGAGAGTTACTCAATTGCTGAGCTGCTATCACCTGGCTGGTGTGCTCTGTGCAGGTGCACATTGTCATCTTGGATGATGAGATAGTGTCCCTGTATGTGATGTCTGTGATGGTTTAACGTCACTACTCCCCCTTACTGGGGGCTTGGACGGTGTTGTCATAGTCAGACATTTGTGGAGCGTTGTGATCTTCTAGTCCGGATGCCTTTCCTGACGACTTCCAATGACACTTTCGGGGCTCGACCTCTGGACCGAAAGATTGCTAGGCCAAGCACTTAACCATTGTGCCACGGAGACCACTATACTGTTGGAATAAGAAAAAGGAGTCTCCGAGCGATAACATCAGCCATCCAAGATGCCTTGGTGATGGTAGCAACCTTGACTCGTTCATCGTGCCAAGTATCGGCCGAAATCCTGACGCCACCACCGCTGAATCGACCATGCCCTGAAATGTAGCAGGCTGTTTGCCTCTCACGAGAGAGTCTGTGAGCACAAACTCTTCCGTCGTGGAAATCGAGGGTAAACTGTGATAACTCGTTCACATCACACGATGCCACCCTTTTAGAATGCCGCTTGCACCATTCTAATTTATTTTCGTCTGTGTTCGAGACCTGTAAAACACTCATTCATAAGGGCAAGCGATTGTATAAATTCACTAAAATCCAAAAAGTTTTTGAGGGGTTGCATACAGCATGTGTGTAAGATTTGAATCCCGCTTCTGTCAAACGTCGATGTCCGGGCATTTGACACTACTGAGCATGCTCTCACCTGAAGAATTCTTGTCCAGAACGTCATCTCACACCTTTTGATTTACAGATATTTCGTTTCTGCATAACATGCACCAACTTAGATCAATCAGAAGTCATTCAGTGTATCAATTTTTCAACTTGAAGCTTCTTTTCATCAAGTTTAATAAAGCCTTACCGTCAAGCAATAAATATAAGGGTTCTATGAATTTCATTAAAGAAAGCTTCAGACTGCAATTAATTTCATTATCAGCGAAGTATACATGGCATCTAGAGGCTTCGTATATGTGGGAATCCGAAGAATAGTAACTGCAGTCAATTACTTGCAGATATCTTTCTACTTCATTTTGAATTTAGTTATGTGCTAAATCTGACGAAGGAGAAAAAAGATTGCATCTTCAATTATAAGCATTTTGACAGTTCTAGATTGCTTAGAAGCTAGCAGAAACGGGCATGAGAACAAAGAGGCAGATTATCTTGATGTAAAGCTGGAAGTTCAAAGTACTGGCCTTCTGCATATCACAAAGTGGGCGAATTCAACTTGCCAATAGTACTGTCAATATTTCGCGAAAATAATATGCCTGATAAAGCGGGTGTTGATGTTTTCACAAGTCAGCGTATTAGGTATGGTTGTATCTGCTCCTCATAAGGAGATCTCGTCATGAAATCTAAGAAAAGTTTCAGATTGCTATGATCAAGTGATCAAGTGGCATTGAATTGAAAATATCTGCAGAAAGAGCAGGCAGTGCACAGACATGATGATATTTTGAGAAAATTCGGATTTTATTTCACCAAGACATTGCAGCGCGTTTTGATAATGATCGATACTGCGGTCTAGATACACAGTTCTAAGACCGCTAGAAAATTGACTGATTTTGTCATGAAATGCCGATTATGACTGCACACTATATTGACAACTAAATATACATGTGCTTGCAAAATACCTAAAAATCAAAGATAAACAAACCAGTTAAAGTCCTAAAGCTAAAAGGTGTATGATACAAAAAAACATGTCCAAAGGGCACTAAAAAAAGCCTCGCCAGAATTGCTTTTGGCGTCGATCTTGCGAGGGGAACGCTAGGTTTTTCCAGCATGTTTCTCCTCGTGACATGCAAATCACTGTTGGTCTGTACGACTTTTCTTCCTGCGACTTTGGTGAGGGCTTGTGATGCTTCATCACCCCAACCTCCGTAGACGGTTGCTGCCAGGGACTACATCTCCACCCCAAACTATAGCATTTTCTGCATTTTGCCTCTGCTTTTGGTTTTCTGCTGCTCCGAGACATGAATCAACTGCGGTACTCGCTCCTTCAATTGTTTTGGGGTTGAGCGGGTGCACCACAGTGATGTCAAGTGCAGCTGGTTGACTAAGAAACCATGAGGGAATTGGGATATCTGCTGGACGGTCGTTGATATTTTCTGTCCCAAGTCCTGCTCCCTTTTCTAGCTGTGAATTCAGCAAAGCTGAACGGCAGAAAGCAAAGATATTATCACGGAGAAGATTGTGTCTCCGTACTACATGTGGACCCTACAGGTAACCGAATGGTATGCCATATCATCCAGTAGTCTTTGTGGGCATAATGGAGAGGTTTTATTCGTAGAATTGAAATGGAGACCTACTCTTAATGTAGTCAAAACTTGAAAGTCATTCGACTCCAGTCTTTGACCAATGCCTGGGTTTGGAGTAGCTGTCAACCATTATGCCACTTCGGGATGAGATACTGAAACAAACTGTGCTCTTTCAGCGTTTGAAGTTAGATCGTTGTATAGTTGAACTGCTTGTAGATCTTCGATATTATTTGACAATTTCCGTTGACTCAAACAAGATGATTAAATAGTCTCTGCTGTTATCGCAGACTTAATTATGACTGCATGTATGAGAGATTCAGGATGCCTTCACTCCACACTTCCGTTCATAGTCTATTCGCTGATTGTCACATAGCTAACTTACTTACAATATCATCAGCAATTTCGTGTCAATAATTTTTTGTTAATATTAATTATCATCATTATTTTTCAGTAATTCATTGTTTAGTTCATTATTACTATCATTTTTCAAATCAAAGAATTCTCTAAAACTTTTTTTTGTTTATCTGTATTTAATTCTCATCGCATACTTTGTTTTCTGTTTTATCAATCAGTTTTACTGACAGATGTGCAGGATCACACACGAACATGTCTTATTGTTCAAGAATCAAGGGCCGAAGCGCGAATCCTGGTCGAATTCCTGCTAATGAGTTCATTATTACGGAGTTATTTAATCATTCTAAGTATCACAATTTTATTAATTCCTGGACATAAATTATTCTTGACACCTGTATAGAACAAACCACGCGTCCTTGGAAATATTTGATATATCTGTCTTCATCTTTATCAGAAATACTTTAATCTTCTTGCTAAATCACACCAGGGAGATTTAGTTGGCAAGTGACAATTCTGGTGTCAGTTATCAAATAACCAATCAACCGCCATCGTTAGAGTACATTTGTCCGAATTGATGCTGTCTTTTACCCATACGCTGCAGCATTAGCGTTACAATTCGTGTTTGAAGAATGTTCAACTAAGCAATTTGTCATTTTGCAAAATTAGTTCCTATTAATTATGTAGTTAAGTATACACTGATCGCATGCACTTAAACTACTCCCTATCATATTGAGGCTATAATGAGACTTCGAATATTACGTTGCATTAGAATTAGTTGCATCACCTGCCTAATTCGTTAATATGTTGAATGATGAAATATCATCTCGAGACTCATATTTATTATTTTTCATTTGAGTGTGTTGCCTTTATCTTGTAGATTGACTGTAATTGATTGTCCGCAAATGCACTGCTTGACATGTGGACTTTGCGGCAAGTGGTTGATGTCACAGAAAGTGCGTGATTGAATGAAGGTCACCGCGAAGCACAAACTGATCGGTCAGCGAGAGCCGGTTACAATAGAATTTATACAGTAGTGTGATGGAAATGAAGAATGAAGAACGAAAAACAAACAGGTCAACACTCACAAGTTGACACCTGACATACGCCATTTTGCAGGAGGATACAAGCTGATTTACAGATACAAATAATTGCATGTATTAGTTTTGATTGATAACTCGATTAACGGGCACAATATTGGCTTGTGCTCATTTTTTCAACTTGCACATGCATCACAAGGTTGAGGCATCGTCGTCATAGCTATGTCAGATATGGCATTTGACCTTGAAAATCCATGTCTGTTATTATTCTAAGCATGGATACTTGCTACACAGATATTCATGTTATAACCCAATGAAGATTAAAATCATGTCGATTTCTACATCAATCAGCGGACAATAATGCCGCAGCGGCCAAAAATATCTGCATGATCATACCATGCTATGATTCCTAATAGTATTCTATGATGTATTAGTGGTTTCGCTTGATGACCACATCGAAAACTGCAGAGAACGACGAAAACTACATCACTCAAAGAAAGCTGCTAGAGAAAAAGAAATATTACGCCAAATTTTTAGTAAACGTCAGCCTCCTCGAGCAGAGAAACGTTAAAGAATCATCAACAATTCCAACCGTCAGTGTGGCTAAGTGTTCAGCCATTATAATAATAATAATAATAATAATAGATCTTTATTCGTCAAAACATATGGCGGTAATGACATGATGGAATTCAATACAGTGGCAAATTCATGAATGTACAGAATACTTTACAAAGGAGGAATTGTACATGGCAGAGCGTCGACGGAGCGGTAGAAGCTGCCTGGTGTGTCTAATACCGGTCTTCTGGTCGCGTGTGATGAAAAAATCTGCCAGCGGATGAGTCTCTTTGTCTCTTGCAATTTTGCGTATAAGTTTCACACATGATTTGTCTAACATGTTCTGCAGGCTGGGGACATTTGCAGATACAGATGCCCACCTACGGGCTATGCGATCCAAATGAACAAGCTTTTTAAATTGGTTGGCATTTACATCACAAATAACTGGCCAACAAAAAACAATGTGGCAGAGCACGAAACTGATGTATGCTTGCCAAATAATGTGACCGGGGTTGCCGTTCTTTTTCAGGCGCTTAACTATTGACAACGCTCGACAACATTTTGCGTACAGACAAGTGAATTGTTTTTCCCATCTCGCATCAGCTGAGAAGACGACACCCAAAATCTTCAAACTGTCAACATCCTCAATTACAACATTATCAACAATGAGAGGGGGAAGATTGGACACAGAAGTGGGGGAGTTACACAGTTTCCTTGATATCAGAAGGCTTTTTGTCTTGTTGGAATTGATTGTTAGTTTTTTCTCTTTGGACCACTGACTAAATTGATCAACATCACTCTGGAAAGTATCAACAGACTTCTCACTACCCAAATAAATCAACGTAACATCATCCGCATACGCCACCACTCTAGTGTCTTCAAATTTAGGAAGGTCGTTAATCAAGGCCACAAAGAGAATCGGGCCAAGAATTGAGCCTTGAGGCACCCCACTGTGAACCTGCTTCCATTCGGCAGCGATGCCGTTGTTAAAAACACGCTGGAAGCGATCCGAGAGGAAGCTTTGAATGAACTTGATGACGAAGGGTTTACAGTCGAAGTGGTTTATCAGTGAGTAGAGAAGGGTGGAGTGGCTAACGGAATCAAATGCCTTTTGAAAATCTACAGCGAGCACTCTAGCGTAATTGTCTGTACAGTGCGTGGTGTGCTGCAGAATTGGGAGGCGAATCGAGAGTAAGGCATTAGTGCAACCACTATATCCATTGGGTATGAAGCCAAATTGCCGGGGGTCGAACGGCTATCGAAGAGACGGTAGGAGAACATGATCTCTGATAAGACGTTCAAGTACCTTACTTAGGAATGGAAGAATCGAGATAGGTCTGTAGTCGGTTTTGTTTTTTGGAATGGGGATAACGTTGGCAGACTTCCAAATATTGGGAAAAACACCACTATCAAGGCACTTATTATAAATGATCGTGAGAGGTTGGGCGAGAACGTCTACGAAGGAACGAACGAAGAACCCAGGTAATTCATCAGGACCAACTGAATTAGCCTTACATTGTTTGATCATTTTGACAATCAACGACTCAGAGACTGAGAAAGACGTTGTTTTCTGAACTGGACGTTTATCGTTGAACAAATGTAGGTCAGGAGATGAGAAAGCAGAATGAAAGCGATCGTTGAGGTCATTTATCACAGACTGATCAAGAGCATCATTACGAACACTTTTGATTTGTTTATTAATGGATTTCCATCTATCAGAAATGGAGGAGGAGTGCAAGTGGGAAAAGTACCGCTTCTTGGCAACTTCAACCGCAGCAAGAAATCTCTCACGGAGCCGAACATACTTGGCATAATTGCCCGTAGAGAGGGCACGGTCACGGGAATCGGAAAGAACTTTCAAAGATGGGGACATCCACGGAGCATCAACATTCCTCATGCGAACAGTTCTCTCATTCGAGAAGGTTAGGTATACGTAACGAACAAACATCTGGAAATGTTCAACAGCAGCATTAACATCAACCACGTGCATAAAGAACTCATTCCAGTCAATTGAAGCGAGGAAGCGATAGCACACAGCAAAGGAAGAGGGAGAGAAATAGCGGACCTTGACTTTGGTGGTGGTAACATGTTTTAGGGAATTGGAACTCTTGAGAAAAATGCCTTTATGATCAGAGCGACCTAAGGGAGAAATAGACTGAGAGGATTCAAATTTATGCGGAAGATTAGATGCAATGATGTCCAGAATGTTATTGCCTCGAGTAGACATAGTCACAAGCTGTTGCATATTGTTCAACACAAAAAAGTCATCAATGTACAGTCTCAGGTCATTAATGTCACCAAGAAGGATAAAATGGCTCGAGAGACTGTGATCAATCAGATTTTGAATAAAGTCCAAAACAATCGAATGAGCCGATACTTTACCCCAGTAGGGATGATAAACAACAAAAAATGTGGCATCAAATTGCTCGATTCGGAAGCATAAAAAGTTGGACTTGATATCAGAGACATAGCAATCACTAATGATAGAAAGTTTGAAGTTTGATTTATAAAAACACACTATGCCGCCTCCGTTGGAGTCTCGGTCTTGTCTTACCAATTGATATCCGGGTAGGGAGATTGACAGATCAGAGGTTGATGAGTCAAGCCAGGACTCCGTAATCACGACTACATCAGCGTCATATTTCTCAATTCTTACACGTAGATCGTCAAGTTTGTTGAAGAGGGATCGGGCGTTGAAGAGGAGAATTGACGGAGCTGGACAGACAGAAGACTTCGGCTTACGTAACTTGACAGATGATGAGGACGGTTTCACTGCAGGATCGGGCCGGTCAGGAGATGATGGGGATTGATTAGGCGAAGGGACAAGTGACGTAAGAGGCTTGGGAAGCAGCAAGCGGTGGAAAAACAGGCGTCTTCTTTGTGTACGGGGAAGAGGATAGTCATGTCGCAGTTGCAGCAGTGCGGTCCGCGAGTAACAGATTCTCGGCGATGACGTCATGGGGAGATTGTGATGGAGAGGGACAAAGCCATGAAGAAACCAGGTGATGCAGTAACTCAAAAAAATCAAATTTTGTGGCAAAAAGTCCATAGTGATTCGTGCGGTGAGGGTCACAAGAAAGCACAGCAAAAAACTGATGTGATGATGTAAAAAAAAAATCTAAGATAAAATGCGCAAGAGAGTTGTAACAAACAAGAATTTGCCGATTCGTATTGGGAGCCTGAACGAGCAACACATGAATGCGTGCGTCTGCTACGGCGCCAGATATCTGTCCATCACTTTGATTTAGCAGGAGATCAGTTCAGGGGTGGCTTAGTCCTACGATATGGTGGACCTCTCATTGGCATTCCATCAGTTTGTGATGGTTGTGGAGACTTATTTGATTTGAACCATGGCCTAAAGTGCAAACGTGAAGGTCTCATCATACAAAGACATAGCGAAATTAGAGATGTGATTGGAGATTTGGCAGCCATGGCTTGGGGAGACAGGAATGTCATCAAATAACCTGTCATTCGCGAACCCATCATGAATGATAACGAAAGTGGGCTCCTCGCGGACATTCTTGTTCATGGTGTTTGTTCCGACCAGACATCGGCGTTACTTGATATACAGGTCTTGAACCTTGACGTCGTGTCATACTCCAGTCTAACTATGGCGAGCACCTTCAAGAATGATGAAATGATAAAGGAAAAGAAATATAAGGAAGCATGTGAAGAAAGAAGATCTGATTTTTTTTCGTGTGACGGTTTACCAGCACCACAAGCAACATCATTTACAAAACAATTAATAACTGAACTCGCAAATAATTGTTTTAATAATATTTGTTATAATAATTGTTTAAATAATATTGTTTTCCATTTGCAATCATAGCATATAAATTAGGAACGTTAAGACATTTTCATGTACGGATGGGATGGGAACAGAAGCAAAGAATTTCTATGAAAGATTGGCAGCGAAGATCAGCGCAAAGAAGGGGGAGAGGCGAAGATCAGCGCAAAGAAGGGGGAGAGGCAAAGATCGGCAATGATAAAATGATATCATTTTATTCTGAGGAAAAATGATATCATCAAAAATTTTTGTTCCATTACATATTCTAATTATAGATTCTTCGCATTTTGTATTGAAGCAAATTTAGTCTCTTTCTCTTGTTTTACCCATGTCCTTCCCCACTGGTTGATCAATGTAGCGAAGGCAACAGGCTATTGTCTGTCAGTCTGTCTATCACACAGATGTGTACAGTGTATATCTCATATACTGCTGGTTACTTCAGAGTTCCAGTAGGCCTATGATTGAACATTGAACTCATTAATAATTGTCTTCATGTTTTTGAAGTCATGACTGTAATCTAAATATTTTTAGCCTGTTTTCGTGCTTTAGATACTGTTGGCCTAGCCAACTGCATATTGTAGGCATATTTGTATATTTGTAATTTGAGTGTATAAAGCTTAAATCAAAACTTCCGATGTCTAATGTATAGGCCATGAGACCTATCTAAAGCTTTGTATCACTAAGCTGCTTTCTTCAGTCTTCCATTATTTGGAATATATCGACGATGCATGAAATCCAATTTTAATTTCATTGCTAAGAGCAGTAAAGGCAGCATGGTAGCAGTGTAAATCGAAAAATTCGTGTGGCTAGATCTATTTACGGTGTTGGCCTACGTATATTTCACTGAAAATGGTGTATTTTCATTATAAAATTCGTAAAATTATATAATTTTATATCACTTTAGAAATAAAATGATATCATTGCCGATTATAGGGGAGAGGTACAGCGAAGTGATAAGATTCATAAGAACGAGATTGAGATTTGACATTTTAAGAACATGTGTTATCTCATTGAGAGGAGAGAGAGGTGGAAGCAGACATGAAGAGTTACGAACAATTCATGATTTGAATCTTATTTACCTAACATTTAGTTTTAAATGAGCTCTTCATATAATATAGCGCTGCATTTATGTTTCAATAGGAGAACTTTAATGTAGATGTAATTTGATATGAATCGTTCTGTATTTTTTATGTACATGTCATCATTTGATTTCCAAATACAAGATTTTATTATCTCTGTTGTTGAATGAAAAATCTATGTAACAGTCGAAAGCGCACAAGATTGTTGCACAGATTTTGAGTTCAACAACTTCAGTGTTCAAACCTCTGGAATGCATCTTATATTATCTCTCACTCGTTGTCCATTGCTAAAAATTCCGATACATTTTTCGGTTATCTAAGGAACATGGGAGTGCTTACTATGTCGAGGTCAAAAGGAGGTCTGACGCTGGAGAGTGGAGCTTTAGCTGGCTTGGATTCCTTGAACCGTCTTAACTTCCTATGTAATGGACCAGTAACTATACATGAAAGCCTATACATAAAAGGATTGGAGACAGTGTCACTTACAGAAGAACAGGAAGAGAGAGAGAGTGCAAGTGTGTGAGAACAACTGGGTGAGGAGATTGTAGCGAGTGAATCGGCTGTCCGATTTGAGAAAGGAACGTTAAGATTTAGAATACTGGCAATATAAGAATAGTATGCACTTTCAGAGGACATAAATGCATAGATTCCGAGGCATGCAGTGTCTGATAGAAGTGGATATTATTGGTATTCTAACCCAATGAAAACATAATCTATGGCGATGTCTACAAACAGTGATTCTTAGAAAATGATAATCCATGTTCTTTATATGGATATCGTAGAAATTTTACTCTAAAATTCTGACCAAATGCATAATTTCTATGGAGATTTGACATAGAGTGCTTCTTCCGAACAATAATGCATGCTATTGTGTAGCTTTCTATGTATACAGGTTAATAATTCCCACAATCAGGTCGTTATATAGCACCGCAATTACCTAGATATGTTACCTAGATTTACCTCCTTTGCAACGATATAGGTGATGGTGACTAATTGTAACAGAATGAGAAGAATTATTGGATTTCTGCCTTCAGGTTTGAAAGCTTTCTAATGGACTTGCTATTGATCACTTTTCTTTTGCTCCGGTAATGAATGTCTATTAGTGCTCTCTTTGAAGGCAACCATTCTGTTGAACGATACCAACTTCAATGATTGCCATTCATTGTACGTAGTTGCAACTATAGTTCTACCGTGGATGATGCATGTAGAAAGAAGACCTTTATGAGAAAATGTATCCTTGACATACATTGATACAACATAAATCACAACATAAATTTTGTAGTGAGATAAATCAACTACATGCCACTTTCAAGTTATTATCAATTGGTGTGGAGACTAGAGCCTTTCTTTTGATGATAAACAGAACTTTTCCTGTTGTTACTTCCGTCATTATTACGTTGAGTGTGATCAACCAAATACATTGCATTCCTTTGCAAAATTTCGCTAGGTATCCTGCCTGATTTTTCGACTGCAGCCTGTCTATTGTTTATAAATTCTATCATAATCCGTCAAATATCATTTTGGTTGCGCTAATATTAACCTTCTGTACTGTTGATCAGAATTTTGTGAAAATTAGACAGAGCGTTGACAACCATTCACTATTCCAAAATAGATCAAACACCAAAGATCATGCCATTTAAAATTCTGTATAACCACCTCGTCGATGTATTGACCTTCCATTTCAAATGAGATGGTGGAATATCATATTTTGCATATCACTTGATCCGATCCAACGCATACTGTGAATAGGATTGCAAATAGGGATGTATTACAATAGATAATGGATGATTTATTTCGGTCACATAGAACAGGTAGAAGTTCCATAGTGACCTCAAAATCATCCATTATCTATTACATATTATCAAACTCCCTTCCTATCTCCACTATGTTGAACTATGCGTTCTACATTTTCTAATGTAGAACGGAATTTCTATGAATCAAAATACATGTAATCCAATGGGCTACCGTGCTACATTTTTTTACCCTACAATGCACCCAAATTGCAAGTAAGCTTAGATGATATCTTGGGTATAGATAATAAGGCTACACCTCATGCAAATGCCAGTTAAATATCGGTTCACTTGAAATTCAAATGAAGGAAATGCACATAGAAGTAGATAATAGTACTTTCTATGGTATTGTTAATTTCTATGGAAATGCATGACATCAATATTGGATAGGCTATCTACTAGGACTTTGGATGCTATGGAAAGCCAACCACGTTTGTGTTCTTAGCAGATTGTCTATATCGTCACTGGTCCATAGAGTTCATTGACATTTCTTGATCGTTTGATAATAGTGATATAACTACTCCATCTGTACTACCATAGAAAGATGTAGCACTCGGCTTCGCCTCGTGCTACATTTTCTGTGGTAGTACAGATGTCGTAGTTATATCACTATAATGCAGTTTTCAACCCAGTGCAATTTCAATGTAATTCAGCGGACAACTATGCTAACTTCGGCATTAGTGTTCGCTGATTGATGTAGAAATCGACATAATTTTCGTCTTCATTGGATTAGAATATCTCATATGTGATTTCAAAGTTATGTGTTAGATATTGTACGAATATTGGAATTATTGGCATATAGCCAACTTCTATGTCCCTTTTCTATTGTAGTTTTGAGTCTTTCAAAAGTGTATAATGGTCAACTATCTATTGTATGATAGCTATGATAAGTGAAGTTCCAGGACATTCTGGCTTGACCTTGAATAATATAATGTCCTGGAAAGTCAAGGTCAAGTCAGAATGTCCTGGAACTTCTCTGAACAAACAGTATCAGCGATTACATTGTTAAATAACACCCATTCAATTGTTGTAGTAGTTGTTGATTGTCACAGTACAGTTATTGAATGTAGGCTGGAATGAACATGTATTGGTATTAGAAACAGCATTGTTGCTTGTCTGACTGGGAAGTTCATTGCTACGAATAGAAATTGTTGATGTTCGCGGTTGATCGGCGTCATCATTCCTCTTGTAGATTGCAGCACTCATACGTTTCTCATGTGAGCTGGCCTCGATGTAAGCGGCGTTTGCGGCTTCACTCACACGACCAGTTTTCTTTTGAATAACTTCTTTGTTAATTCCAGATGAAGTTAACCTGTTAGTAACAGTCCTCCGCAGGCTAGAGTTGGTTATATATTTCTTGGGATCACTCATGCTAAACAACTGTTTTGTGATTTTTTGAATGGAATGGACTCCCAATGGCATTGCATTATACCAAACTGGGCCTTTAGGGTTGCGCTTACACGATAAATAAAATGCATTATGACCTCGCAAGTTATGAGCTTCTGGACGATGTGAGACATAATCTTTGTAAAGAGAAGCGACACATTTTCCAGGATCTTCTGGCAGCGAATAAATTATCGTTTGTTTTGGCTCCATTCTCGAGTGTTTTAGGCCAAATGTATGGTTCTTGGAAATTCTCTGTGTAGAGTAAATATTCTCCCGTGTAATCTGTAATCAACTGAATTTGTGATTCATCACCATAAATAAGATCACGATGCTCCTGACATGCTCGGAGGCTAAGATGAAGACCCAAGTGATATAAAGGAGTATGGAGAAGCTGCTCCGGATTAGATCTACCAAATTTTCCTTTCTTCCATAATTCCTCCTCTTCTTCATATTCAATGACCGCTGCTCTTTTTCTAGGTTTAGCCAACCCCAATGCTGCGTTCTTCTTCATCTGAGAATCGAGGGCTTCTCCAGAGATTTTTAATTCTTTGTCCAAGAATATAGACATATTCCATTTCAACATGTTGTTGAAATAATGCTGTATTGAGGCAACAATTTCTTTGAGTGTCTGTGGTGGATATCTTTCGCCATTGACTTTCCTAGTATCACAAAAGAAATACTGCAACGTGTGATCTAAATCGTTCGGAGTAAATTCTTCAATTGGCTTCAAAACCTTTGGAATGTCATCGATTCTTAGCCTCCACTCAAACAGCCATTTTTGATATGTGTTCATAGCCCATTTAGCTTTATCTTTTGTATTTTTCGGAATTCTATTCTCTAAATCTTCTTCTAGCTCTTCTCTGGATGTACATCCAAAACGTCCACTTGCTTGATCTTCTTCAAGGACCTTATTAACTGGATTTTCATTACCATCCCATTCCTCACCAAAAACTTCCACAACATCGTTATATGTTAAGCCAGCTAATTCTTCCATCATTGTGCTGATCCGAAATAAAAATGAAAAGCTTACAGTAATTTTTAAATTACTATGGATCATGGATATCTTGGACTTTACGTATATAATAAATGACTGATTTGAGGATTTCCATGCTAATCCATGGATATCTTGGACTTAACTTGTTGGCGCTGGCATGCATGGAAATCTAAATAGTAGTAATATTACTACTATTTAGATTTCCATGGCGCTGGCTATATATTAATAAATGACTGATCTTCGGATCTCCATGCTATTCAGAATGTCCTCGGACGCTCAAGCGTCCTCGGACATTCTGAGCATGGAAATCCTCAAATCAGTCCTTTATTATATACAGAATGTCCGA
This sequence comes from Prostheceraeus crozeri, assembly GCA_907163375.1. Lineage (NCBI taxonomy): Eukaryota > Metazoa > Platyhelminthes > Polycladida > Euryleptidae > Prostheceraeus > Prostheceraeus crozeri. The sequence continues at coordinate 53,577 of CAJQUW010015945.1, read as the reverse complement.
GGCGCGTAGCGCCAAGGACATTCTATGTCAATGATTCCAATATGAGTACAATATCTAGCATAACCTCTTTCTATGGCCCAACTGAAATTGATGTAGTTATATTAAGTGATAGATGTTGTACAATATCTAGCTTAACCTCTTTCTATGGTTCTGGGCTATAAACATGGAAATAATATTTCAAAATTCAAGATTTCCATACATTTAATACTGTTGTCATTTTGTTGCTGAAGCAAGATGAATAACTGCTTTAATATTAATACCAGGAAGATTACTGATTTTAATTTGGACATAAAAGCTAGTTTGATTGCTGATGATATACCGGCAGATGACATCAATTTCGTAACAGATGAAGAAATTGAAAAGTTGTCGTTAGGAAGCATTCCTTTTAACACGAAATCCAAAAGAATATGGGCGTATCGCCATTTTGATTCTTGGCGACACAAAAGGAATGAGAATCCCGATGAAAACTTTCGTGTACCTCAGAAACCAATAGAAGATTTTTTCAATTGAAGAGTTAAACTTTGCAATCCCTCGCTTTATTTGCGAAATAAAAGATAAAAAGGGTTGCATATTTAGTCCAAAAACTTTGAAGGAATTGGTATTACAACTACAGCAGTACATCAACATGAATCATAAAAATGAAAATTATCATTTTTGAGTGATGGCGAGTTCAAAGCCATCAGAGGCTGCCTTGATTCAATGATGGCGAAATCAGCGGGCATGGGAATGAATATTCCAAAGAAACAGGCAGAAATCATCACCAAGGAGCAAGAGGATAAGTTATGGCAAATGGGATTACTGGGTTCTGACACGCCACAAAAACTACTGAACACCATCCTATTTACTGTTGGCCTGAACTTCTCCTTACGTGGTGGCTCCGAACATTCACTTTTAACAATTGATCAATTTGAAGTTAGAAATGAAGATGGAATGAAAGTATTGTTTTTTACCGAAAAGAAGTCGAAGAACCACAGTGGAACACTGAAAGACATCAATAGTGACATAAAGGAAGTGAGAGCGATTGAAAATCGAAACGATATAGACAAAAGCCCTCCCCATATATTTGAAAAATATTTAAGTCATCGTCCTCCAGGGGTTTCGCGATTATACCTTCGGCCATTAGTAAACGCGAGAGGAAATGTGTGGTATTCCATTCAGCTGGTAGGCTTGCACACAATTGAGTCTATGGTTGGCGACATAATGAAAAAGGCCGGATACAGTGGATATCATACCACTCATTCTTTGCGTGCTAGTTTGGCAACTCGTATGTTTGCCGCAGGACTTGACAGTAAAATAATAATGAAAATGACAGGTCATCGTAGTGAAAAAGGCGTTAACAGCTATAAACGCATTTCAAAAGACCAAACAAATACCGCATCCTTGATAATTCAAGGAGCAGAAAAAAATGTCGATAGCAACCAGATTGATTTGAATAATATTGGTGATGGACATTCACGAAAAAAAATAAAAATTATTACTTCCAGTGGGACTATACTCGAAATCGACCAGTAAACTGTACGAGTGCATGAACGATCAGTTATCAATAGCCGTTGATTATTTGCCATGTATATTAATGACTTATTCAATTATAGGAAATGTTGAAACGTGATACTCTTTTTTAACTAGAATGCAAATTTCTAGGGTTACTGTACATATATTACATTGCCTGACTAAAAATAAGCCAACAACATGATATTACATCTAGCCTATCGAGAAAATTACATCTACTGTCATCACATTTCTTAGATCAAAACGTTAACACTTTAAACGATGGCAAAAACAACTTGGACGGGCTCCTCCTGACATTTCAATACCACTTGCGTAAAAAACTGCTAGTCTGATATTATATCTCTAGGGTTCTTATGCATATAGATATTTTTCCGGACATTATCTGCTTAAGCATTGAAATCCCATTGGAACATACTGTACTGTGATAATGTACTGTCTCCATTGCCGCAATGCAAATTTTTGGATTATGCATATAATAATTTGAAGCTGATAATGTCCTACTGAGTGATAGGAGGTTATTGGCTAATACCTACTAATTGTCAAATTACAAACTTTTCAGGAGAAGCAAAAAACTGTCTGTAGACTGCGATACTTATCGAAAATGGGAACCATCTTAGCATGTGCCTTTTAACATCCTTCTGCTATCGACGGCATATTTTCAAATGTGATTTGATTCCAAGAAAGGGGTGCAATTTTTTGTAATCCATATTCTGAATGCACATGTGAGATATTACTTGCTAATCACATAGAGTAAGTATATTAGGTAGAGTGGCAACTCCGCATTTATTAAATCCCCAATGTGTATACACTTTCGATTTCATTAAATGAACTCGAAGTGAATACAGTTGAAATTGTTTCCAAATATGAGACATGCACATTTATGCAGCTTTGAAGAAATTAACATGGAATTGATTGATCATGATAGTATAATGCAATGAAATGATATTATTTTACAAATCCTCCGTGTCATGACAGCCTTGGACAGATAATGCTTGTCAAATTTGCAACTCGATGGGCTGCTATTGCTTTCATGCTGAGCCTCAAGAGTATTTTCTAAAGCGTGATCATATCGTTAGAAAGCTGCCACTGACAGAGCAAAATATCATAATCATAGGCAATGATTTCAATTGACTTAAAAAGATGTAAATAGTCCCACATCACTATTTAGATTCAAGAAATGAAACATAAATTTAGTGAAAAATCATGCCGATGCAAATTCAATTAAAAAGATGAAATTACAGCCAAGAAAGCACAATAAGATGTCGACTTCCTCATGAAGACTTCCATGCCGTTCATTAGATTTCCTTGATCATCAGCATAATTTCCGCGGAGTTACGATGCTTGTTAGCAGATATTCATTCCTCTTGATATCCACATTGCTTGATACTACTTATAATGGGGCGTCATCTCGGTAGTATATAAATTTTCAAAAATTTGGCTTCTTCAAAACTGCTCAAATAATCTTTTGGACCGCAGGAACGTAATCTCCGCAAAAAACCTGAATCTTTTCATATAAAAATTGTCACTGTACACAGATACTTATTTGAGTCGACACTCTACCTACTATACTTACTCTATGGCTAAGCACATGTGCGGTATTAACCAAGAATGCACATGTTCGATTTCACTTGCTAACAGCCGAGGGCCAAACTTATAAGTGAACTTTAAAGTTCTTAAGATTTAGGTTTCATTAGTCGCTGAGATTTTGACACAGGATCAGGACAAGCAGCAATGTTACTTTTATCTAAAAAAACGAAAATTGCTAAAAATGCACGTAGTAGGTATTGCCAGCTTCCGTAAAATGCACATCTGCGATATTGCCGCGACAACGACGACATAGATTACCATTTTTAAGAATCACTGTTTGCAGACATCGCCATAGATCTCACCTTCATTTGTTTAGAATACCAATAATACCAACATGGATATGCGCTGAGACTTCTAACGTATCTTTCACATGCATTGATCACAGCTATCATCATTACGAGATGCATTGTTGCCTTCATTTTTCCACATTATTTATGAGATTTGACACCAGTAATGTCGTTTTGCCATAGATAAATCAAATTTCCTCCTATGCATCCAGTCCAAAACGACACCAGTAATGACGGAAATAGACATCAAAGGTAACTTCATGTGCTAGCTATGAATAGATATCTAAACATAATGTGAAATTATCAAAGAATACAAAGCAATCATTTATTTCGTACACTACATGCGAGAATCCTATGTTTTTCCACTAACACACTGTATTTCTTCTATCTCTGTTTTCGTTTCATCGTTGTGTTATTCTTGGAAATAAAATGTTGAAGTGTCTTTTTATGAACCCTTTGACATCGATAGGAGATGGCTTTTATACATATTTTTTTCCTTCAAACCATGAATTCCATGAAGTTTCTTATCGAAAAAAATATTGTTTAATTTCAATAATCATGTACTCGTATCACTGTGTACAACCTCTAAGATATACCTTTCATAGTGCATTTCATCTGTTGCACGAAAATTTGACATTGGTCCTGTAAAATTTGGCATTTGCAATATGGAATTTGATTTGGTGAACAAAGTCTCACTTCACTGATAATATCAAATTATAAAGAGAGTAGTTTTTAATATATAGGATCAGAATATACATTAAGAGCGGGACCAAGAGATGTTGACGACAAAAACCACTGAATGCATTTGCTCAATGCTCGAATTAATAGTTCTGTAAAGAGTGCACAATTTAGGGTTTGAAATGATAGGAAAGTTCGATGATAAGCTCTTTTTCAAGTGAGAGAGTCCATGAAATATTGCAAATGGATTCTCGTTATGTCATGATTTGAGCGAAAATAGTGGACCATTTCAAAGCATCTGCGCCCAGTTTTTCGTGCGATGGTAAATTTGCATTGCTCAGAAGATGAATGCTGTAATGCATTTATCTATGAATCTATTCATAAATTATTATGAATCTTGCACATTTCAATAAATTATCATCACATAATCTGATCAATTGCCTACACATTGATTTCCATCTTGGGAACATGTGCTTGGATTTGTTGATAAATTGTTCAAAGAATCTATTGCTCTGAATGCGTCAGTGAGCGTCTGAGACGACGCTCAGAAGACGGCTGGTTATGAAATGATCTTGAACTGGGGCCTGAGCTTTTCTTTGATGTCGAATGGGACATTGATATGTTAGAAAAACCTGTCTATGAATCAGTGATTTTAGACACCAGTAATGACGGAAATAGACATCTCATAAATGATATGACTATTGTATCGATGCTGCCATTGATGTCGTCTCGTGCGCTAACGCGCACTCGTCGATATGGCAGCATTACTGGTGTCATATAGATACAATAGTCTTATATTACACCATAGCTAAATTACGCACTAGTACGCTGACGCGTCCTCGGAATCTATGCATTTGTGCTCTCTAGCAGTGGATACTATTCCTACTTTGCAACAACGATGATGTAGTACAAAATAAAGCTTCTAAAGACTGTGACGACTCTTTGACCTTCAGCGCCTCTACGGTCAATGTTTGAACATCGGAGAAGAATGCACTTGATGTCGAACGGTTGTCACAGTTTTTTGGAAACTTTTCTTCAGCACGATCCAGTATACGAGCATATCGAGTATCATTTTGGAATCAAAAATCCTTTCTAACTTGTCTTTGTGGAATGCTAGGCACATCCTAATTGATTTCACAACGCATGGAAAATCGTTCGCTCAAAATAACTTTCAAATGTGAATTTGTAGTCGTTCAAATTTCAGCAAATTTTGACTGCTCCTATTGCGTTAAAATTTAAAGTCACACAATCATACAATTTGAGACTTTTGACAGAACTCAGAGAGTCCCTGGTGTCAGTAGAGTTTTAACATCGTAGAAGTAGACCATTTCATTTCAAATGATGTGCAACATTGAAAATATATGCGAATATTTCATAAGTTTACAACATTATAGTATTTTAGGTAGTCCTTAAGACGACTGATGACAGTTCCCACAGGCACACCAGGCAAAGTCAAAATTTTTTATCATAACACAGAAATTGAAAGAAAGCTATCTTAAAATAATGGGCGAACGAAAATTACCATCCACAAATCTCAACACCAGTGAGTCAGCAGGAAAACCAACCAGCTTTGCATTTCGGCTTCTTTAATTTCCTGTATGCCCTGGTTGGCGTACCCTGTGACTCCTATTACACACAAGACACAACGATCGAAAAACTACTTTCATGAAAAAATTCTAAACTTTTGAAGTAGGTTCATATATTTACACATGACATGTGTGGCACCACGACGTAAATCTTTAACAAAATAACCTCTCTGAACAAGATTATTTACAATCTTTTGTGCCCTTTCATCAACATATTGAAAATGCTAGCATTACGTAGAATCCTAATTATTTGGCTTGCGAATGTATGAAGAACGATGTAAATTTTGCTTCATTTGTGTCATTCCAGGGTGGCTTCTTCATTTGGGTTGAGATGCCGAAGAGGTTTAACACAACCCGCTTGTGGGAAATTTCAATGAAGCATTTCAATCTTCCTTTTCATAAAGGAGAGAGGTAAGCGAGCAAGGATCAAGCAGGTGCATGGCGAAGTTAGGGCTGTAAGGAAATTTATTTGCAATTTACACAGGCTGAACAATTGATTTCAATTTCAGCAGAATGTTTGTACTTACCATGAACTCTCGTTATAGGAATCACTGGTTATAGGTATAAGCTCGTTATGAGAATGTCATCTTCCAAAATCATTTCTGTACAGCGTCATATGTTTTCCGTTCGTTGTATGAATAATTTTCATGACTTTTTCATTTATAGAATCAGTGTCTGAATAGTTAGCCAAGCACCTATGTAGGCCTATAAATACTATGCACATTTGCACACAACAAAAAAGATGCACACTTTCGTTATAAGGTCATTGCATAATGCTCCACCCTCATTAGCTAGAATACTCAGCAGCGATTACTTTTGACAGTGGCATTTTCCTACTATTCATCAGTTAGAATCGACAATGTAGGTCAGGTGACAGCATCATGAGATCACGATCAATCTTGACTAGGAGAAATCTGCGGCAAAAATCCGCAGCAATCTAAGCTATATGCTTCAATCACAAATCACAGCTTTCTACGATATCTGAAAACATGGGATAATTCGAGTTTATCGCAGTGGCTAACCGAAGTATACAAATCAAGGGAAAGAAAATATTGATAGCGACTTGTGATCAGCTTTCACATGATGAACAGTGGCTAGCCGTAACTCCAGAGAATTAATTTACTCATCTTTAGCAATGAAATGATCATGTGACGAGGCCCTGACTAGTCATGTTCAGTTTTGTGCTATTCTTACATGAAGAAAATTTTCGACTTCTATCCAGCACTAATCTTTCTGGTAGAAAAGAATCTTGTGATGTTTGTAGGAGATAAAAAAGAGAGGACATGGTATAATACAATGTAGATACGAACAGGTTGTGCTGCGTTACATATCTTTACTTGAAATGCAAAATAGGGATAATAATAATCATGATAATAAGATTCTTTATTGTCCTATCAAAGTTCATGAGCACAGAAAAAGGTTGAAAATAGAATGAAATATGCATACATGTGTGTGAGAGTCAATGTAAAAGTTAGATAAAATCAAACAAGTCTTCCACAGGCAAAATTTGATGAACGAATCACTAAACCGCTTTGTGCGTGCGAAATGCCTCTTCAGTGAACATGTGAACGTTTTGATCTTAGTGGACGGTCTTCACTCGTACGTACCGGTACTTAAGAGATTAATACGAGACTCGGTTGTTGTATTGAACAAATTGAGATTGTAAGGTAGTCCAATGACGTCGTTCTATCTTAGTAACCTCTCAGACAAGTTATTCGAAATGTTACAAAATGTTGGGAAGCCATTCAGCATAATGCTCTGAATGCAAGAAGCATAAAGCTTTTAGAATAATCTTTTATGGCTATCCGGACTTCTTCAAATTATGACTGACAAACCTTCTACGAGAGCATTTTTGATACAACTGTTTCATTTGCTTGAAATACAGTTGTGAAATTGCACATTGCCAGTAACTTGTCAAACAAATGATATCCAAATCTCATTGCTCAGCCATTATGAACGACCATCACACAGGAAATCTGCTATCTTTACCGCCGTCCGAATTCAACCGGAGATCTTTTAATATCGAATATACATTTTTCGCAGTTTGTATTCGGACTTAACAACTTGAGGAATGATGAAGTAAATAACAACCTCCCAAATAAATTTATCAACCAAATGGTTCCTCCGTCGTTTTGATTATAATTTTATTTTGTGATTTCATTTTGTTCTAATTTTAGGAGTTCATGTAAAAAGTTGTCATTTAGAATTCTGAAGCAATAATTTTACTTGTGAAATTTATTAAAACAATTGACAACTTTTTTACTATGAGCAGTTTAGAGATTCTATTGATGTTTACTTCTAAATTAAGCACCCTTTTGATAATTTTATCAATGTCTAACACTCAGTTTCTTCATTTTCAGGTTTAGCACTGTTGGCCGACATTCAAATTGCTTGAGATTAACTTACTCGGCCCTTACCATGGCAGAATTGAAGATAGCGGTGTCTCAATTCTTATCAGCTTTGCAGCTGTACCTTCAAGAAATTGATTAAACCTATTGCAGAATTTCATAATAGACTTAGTTAACTATCAATGCTGAAGTAAATAAATTGAATATGTTTAACTTTGTGCTTTGCTTTTTCCCAATCACAAGAAAACGTAATTATCATCGTGTCAAGCGCGATGTCTGATACACAGTACTGGGGTCATGCGCACTTACTCAGGGATTTATGTTCCATGAACTTCTCTATATCATGTCAATTAAAAATAGAATTTTGAGAGCTTACACTTAAAGAAAAACGGTTGCAACATAGAAATGACCTCTCTTTGTAAAGGTCAAAGGATAGCTTTGAAATTTCAAGTTAAATTATTGATTATAAATTTCAAGCATAGTTGAAATGATGGATTGGAAATTTGAAGCATAGGTGAAATGATGGATTGGAAATTTAAAGCAAAGGTTAAACGATGGACTAGAAATTTCGAGTGAAGATGGATAAGAAGTTTCAAGCAAATGTTAAGGATGGATTAGAAACACCAGAAATACACAGGTATAGAATTTATTACTATGGATGTGTTGATAAGTTGCTGTTACCATTAGCCCTCAGTAGCGCATGAGTATTACTTTAAAGTTCCTCTTCAACTTCACGGTCCTTGCGTCAACACTTAGCAGTTCATGGTGATCTTTCATGCTGCGAAGTATATTTGAGTCAGGATTTTATTTTCTATATGTACCATTTTCATTGAAATTACGTTGAATATCCTTGACAAGTGCCTACATCTGGCATTTGGAACATATGAGCATTTGTGCTCAATTTAATCCTGTCGAGCTAATGTAGAATGAAAAATGTCAAATTGGCAAGCGATGATTATTATTGACACAATTATTAACAATATTTTGGCTTTCTGTCAGATGGATGACAATATTCGCTAAATTGATTCCATCGATCTTCGCTTATTTTACTACTAGCATGCGGTGTCATTTCCTTCATTATCATTCCTGCAGTTATTTTCATTTTTTACTCGCCATTTGGTTCACTAATAGAATGTAGCAAATACTGGAAACTAAGGTATAAGTCTGATCAAATTTAAATTCGAAAAGTCCTCTTTGGCACTGCTTAGTAGCCTTCATTATTCTATTATGCATTTCTACACGGACTACTAAATAAATAGCTGTGATAGCTTATAGATAGACGTCCATGATTTCTAAGTATGGCCATAGACTTCTGAATGTCATGGCATGGCCGACGACTAGACTCGAAAATATCTAACGTCTTCCAGATGCATGCATAGATATATAAGGTGACGCCACGCTCAATCACGCGTGAACCACTCGTAATTACACATGACCCCAAACATCCGTGGCTATGCGGGATATTGCTGCAATATAAGTTAGTATAGTTGGCAGTCCTGTTATATAGACTTTGCGTCTCATGTGTCTGCATGTATCAGAGGCTAAACAATGTATGATGGGACCTCAATTTCATGGTGTCAAGTCATTTCGACCCCATAAATTAAGTATTCTTAATTGACACCATGAAATTGGGTTATCAAATTTACGCTTCTGGGTGATTCTCACAAATTATACAAAATTTGCATCGAAATTTGTCTTGGAAGGTCACCATTCCAAAATTTCTTGTAACCTAACTTTTGAGGCACTATATGTCGACCAAATAGCAGAGGGTATAGCGGGGATCACACCAATTTTCTATTTCAGTGTATATATGAAATTCAAAATTTTGTTGCATCGAACGAGTTACAAGTTGCATCGAACGAGTTACAGCTTCCATCGAACGAGTTACAGCTTGCATCAAACATCTAGGTATCGTGTAATAAATATTTGGTGAAACGATTTTTGATGTAAGACCCTGCTTTGCCTCTTATAAGATTGTCTCGTGCCATTTTTACGCATAACTCGTGTAGCTTACTGCATGGATCTCCCATGACTCCTTTCCTTAGACAATTGCTTAAATTCTAGTCTCCTGAAAACAAATTTTTATTCAATTAAAAGTTTGCATGTAATCTAAAACTAGATGAATGGCTATTTAAATGTCTTGAAGTATTTGAGGGCTGCAGCTTTGCAAAGGCGAGTTTCATCTTGTCGATCATCACTCTCCAATTCATGACTTGGCCCCATGCTTGCTGGCTCACTTTGGATGCTTGGTTTCCACGTGCGTGCATTGTAGCAGGCACAGACACTTCTGCATTTGCACACCAAATCTCTTATCATAATAACCTCAGCAACACATTCCACTTAATGAGTCTGAAGAGGTCAAATTATGGAACAATGCGGGTAAAATGTATGATGGGAAAATTTATACATTAATGCATGATTTTGGTGTATACTTGCCAATGGTTTTCAGCTGCTGACCAAACTGAAAGTTTATGACTATGTGCACATTTAGAAATATCCTGAAAGAAATTGATGTAGCAAGCTAAAGCAGTTATAATGAATCAATTTTAATCACAACTATAAGAATTTCAAATTAGCAATTTGCAATTGGCATACAAAGCAACGTAAAAAATGCATTAAAAGGATACTCTCATTATTTGCGGAACTGGTGGTATAGGACGGTCGTTCCGCAACAACACATCTTCGTGTCGTTTCACATCATCACCAGAAACAAGGCCGACAGTAATGTTGCAATCCTGTGTTGCTTGAACGAAGTCTCTAGCATTATGTATGCTATGACCATGGCTCACGAAGCGGTCTGCCCGTCTCTTCAGTGCCGCTCCCACTCCGTCCGGTGCACCTTTACCATGGCCCGCTTCGTGGAATATCCATTCAAATGATTGATTTCGCCTTGTAAAAAATAGATAACATAAGTATAATGTGTTCCTATTCTTCTATTGGCTCGATGGCCCATCCGACACTAAGATGAAATGATTGACATTGGGGTCAACGACGTTTTCTATTGCCCACTCAATATGAGCAAGGATGCCTGCAGCTGTCTTCTTATGGCAATCGCTGATGGAAGCAAAACATGTCGCTGATCGGTCCTAATTAAAAGAAAGTATGCCTTATTATTATCCTCAATATTTCTTGGTGTTGTAGCGAAAGATTTGAAGTATATTTAATATGAGATCCGGTCCTTAATAAATTATCATTTAGGGTAGAGATAAACCGTATGCTTATTAATCGCTTACTTTATGATAATATACACTCCCTGGTGTATAGTGATTTGATTCTTATCTCCATAGTAAGCAGATTGTACCATGGTCCCCAACGTCTCAGTCGCATTCTCCGAAAAATCAAAATGCAGGATAGCATCATTGTCAGTCAGGGTATCTTTCGCAGAAATGATCGCTTTGTACTGATGACTAACCCGGAATAAATGGGCCGTCACGTCGTACAGTGATTTTTCATACATGGTCATTACCGAGCTTAAAGTATCCATCATTTGTTTACACCTTGTCACTTTCCTCTGCACGTTCTCTCCGTCATCGGCCTGTGTCTCTTGTATGATAACTTTCTTCCATTGAAAGAAAGAAATTGTCCGAGATTCATCGCTCTGAACTGATGGTGTCCTTCGAAATACCGGACGATTTTTACAATTTTCACATGTGCGTAGAGCGCAATCGTACGTCGCTTTCTCACAGCATACATCAGCACACAGTGATGTTCGATTCCTTATAGGCAAGTCATTCCTCAAGAAGAGAGCATCAGCAAGAAGCTGTAAAGACACAGAACAATTCAATAAGATACCGATATGAAATTTGAAATTATTTCTTATACGTGTACATTGATACAGGTTAAACCGTACATATATAATAACTGTCTTTTGGATAACTGGCTACCATATGAACAAGCTTAAAATCGTTTACACATATGGGTATCGTAAAGACATTCATCAATCGCATTGGAATAAAACATATCATAAATGAAAAAGTCTTAGTCTTAAACTGGTCAACATAACCTACCTGAAAGTTGTCGCATTGTTGGCACAAACAGAGTTGGCGATTTTGTAATTTTGGGATCACACAATCTCTTGGTCTCATCCTGTAGAAAGTCGATAGACTCACAGGTTGATGACCTTCTACTATATACTTTTGATGCAAGATTTTGACATCGGCCGTAAGATAGCGAATTTGCATTGTTTGCCTATCAACTGTCTTGACCTCTTTCTTCCCTGCTGTACTGCGCGAATTGTCATCACGATGAAAGAAACTTGATATTTCTGTCCTCAGGTTGTTACTCCTCGTCTGGATCCTCGAAAGCATTTTATTGGTATGGTGGAGAGTACGAGCATCCATTCCAGTTAGTTTCCTCATTCTCCAAATACCATACTTGTACTTTCGGCAAACCTGTCAATAAATAAAAAGCCACTAATTAGAAAAGAATAAACTCAAGAAAAAACGAGTGAATCAAAGAAAATATATGGAATTGCAAACAAAATATGGCATTCATTGTATGCATAATATGGCGCGCACAGCTGAATAAAAGGCTGAAATATGTTATACCCGGTACACGATCCTACAGTACATTAAGTATATAAGAAAAAGACAATTTTATACAGATAATGTCATGGACTATGACAAATGATGAAATTCTTAGAAAGGAGGCCCTTATAGTCCGGCCTACTGATTATTCTTTACTATTACACTTATTCGAAACCATTAACCTATAGCAGCATCATTTCTTTCTTCATAGCAACCTGTATCAAAGTATATGCAGGTATAGTAAATGGAGGAAGAGAACTCAGTTTTTTTAATTCTGTTATTGTATATTGTATTACGTGATCATGGCCAGCAGACACGAGCCGAAAACATTCGTGTCTGTTTTCAATATACAGAAACAAAAAACTGAGTTCTCTTCCAACGTTTACAATTCACAATGACTCTATCAATGCTTTCGATATACAGGTATATTTTTTACAACGCAAATATTTAAGGCCTACCTTCTGCATTATCAGCATTGCGGGTTTTTTCAATGTTCGATGATGTCTCAGTTCTCTCAGAAAAGCTTGTTGCACATTACTTTCTGTTGCAGACCTTTCCGCATCTTCTTCTGATTGGCCCGCCATCGATTCTTTCAATATTCGAGACCACCTTTTCTTGTATTTCTCAGCAGTCTTCCGCCAGTACTGAAGCTTTTCATTTGCTATTTTTAGGTTTGCTCTGGCTTTCCGCCCCTCTCTAAGAGATGCAGTTGTCGATTTACTGACACTGCTGGTGCTCGAAAATGACGTCTCGGCTTCTATCTTCCGATTTTTCCTATATTCGCGCATGTACAGTTTTCTATCGCGTAAAAATTTTCGCTTTCCTCGAGAATCTTGTCGGTCTTTACGTGTTGCGAAGGATCTCCTATCGATTGCTCTTTTCTTCTCCAAGTAGGCCAGATCTCCGGAAGCCTTTTTCCTCCTCCGATATTCTCGGTCCCTTTCTCGCTGTCTTTGCCGCTGCTCAGGAGTAAGTTTTCGTGCCATTCTGTAAAAGGTAAGAGTTGTAGTCGTAGCTATGCTCACATATTCAAAATATAGGCCTACTGCTTTATTGAATAGATATGTCCTAAAAGATGTCCAAAGCATTGCATTAAAAGAATATACAAAATAGATACAGAAATATCTTCGTTACCAATTCCATTTCATCTCTTGAACAATCCTAAGTAGGTTATGTCAAGAACTTTTAAATATGTTTATTTAAACTCTTAAATACATCTCGCTTAAAAATTATCGTTTGCTTCATATAGCCCACAGACGCCTGAAAGAGCTGCAACAACTAGCCTAAATGGTAATCAATTTGCACCGCTCACTTAACACATGGTCAACACCAGAGGCATGCTGATGACAGATAACCAAACGTTTATCAGTCCATTTATTTGACGTACAGTATCAGTATCTTGAAGTAGGCCTGCATTATTTATAAGCTTTGCCAGACACCATCTAAAATCGTGAGATAGTAGTATCAACTAAAATAGTAAAATAGTGAGCGCTTTTCCCCATCTAATTTCTTTTTCCAAATCTCATTGAGTATCAGACTAACTTAAGCCGAAATATATTTTGGGAAGTTTAATTATGAATATTCTTAATTCATTTGTTGTTTTGAGCCCTCATGTATTTTTTAAACGCGCGTTTGTTCTAGCCTGGACTGGATGGTTATAGGTCGCCTATAGAATCCAGTGGCGGAGAAACCATCTAAATGAAAGCAATGCTTCCTAAATATTATCAAGATTTCTGAATTAGAATGCCGTTTTCTTTATTTCATTGATAAAAAGCGTCATATCTAAGATTTTAATTATTCTTTAAATCTATACATGTCAGCTAACCTTAAAGAAATATGGAGAAGCTCCTGCCCCCAAGAACCGGGTTAAGGAGTTTCATTGATAAGATTTACGAAAAATAAGGTCCGACTGAAACAAGTGTCGAAAGCAAAACGTCTAGCAAAAAGGAAATTAAACATTGTCATTTGTTTTCGGAGCATCTTTATATAAGTATATCGGCAATCTCTTATGCACATATCGATAGGCACGAGTATGATACATCCTTCTACTAAATAGGGAATCTATGATTGCACAATGGTTGGCTTTTTCGTTTGGGCACTATTCTACAGCGTTAGACGTAATTCTCTTCGATTCTAAATAAAACAGAAAACCAGATGTTAACACTTACCGGTGCCTCCTCAGTTTCCGATCAGAATGAGATTAACTGTTCGTTGACGGTGAAACAGACGACGAATGAGGAATATATTATTTGAATGTCGAAACGTTCCGATTTCTCGCTGACAATTGTTGCCACGCAAAAACAGGCATAGATATTCCTTTGACTATTTCAAAGTACTGATACGAACGTAAGAGAGCGTTGGCTCGCAATTAGAATCGACATTTTGTGGATATCTATGCGACCCGACACTGTCAATGGTGAGCAATATGATTGAGTCATTGTTCATCACACAGTCGGGGCATGATATGAGTCATCATGTTGATTAAAAGACAAAATAGCACATCTGAATTTCGCGCGTAACTCGGTCGATGCATCTTGTAACTCGTTCGATGCCCTTGCATCGAACGAGTTACGCATCGAACGAGTTACATTTTGTGATATCTTTAGAGTCTTCATCCAAAGTTGAAGAGGTTTCGGAGAAAAATAACATGTGATTGTTATGCATACCTAGGGTGCTTCTTAAGTATAAGCTGGTTGAACTATTCTTACCTCCAATTCTGCGAAAGATTGTGCATCGAACGAGTTACGTTTCTCTGCTCACTTGAAAAAGATGGTCATGTTTAAGATCCGATATCATGCAAATCACTAAATGCCACATAAATAACTCCTGTATTTCTGATGCACACATAACCCATTATAATATTTCGTGCTCAATAAATTTTCTGAAACATAGAATGCAATGAGAAAAATTCACAAAAGATTCACTAACTATGCATCGAACGAGTTACACAAAATACCTGGGACAAGTACATGGTGGGTCCTAAAATTGGGATAGAATATTTCTTTCCAACTAAACTCAAGATAGATGTCTAAAATAAGATGACGTGATTGTGATAACAAGTCAAAACTCTTACGGCTGGAAACCATATTATGGAAGAAAGAATCGTTGAAACATGAGACTGTCAAGTTTGGGACAGGATTATTTCAATGATTTTAGGGATAATTAATTTACATTTGGATGCTATTCAATTTCAATACAAAATTTACCCTTGATGTGGCAGGGATGTATTCATGGATGTCTCATAAAGCTCTGGATGCATTAATACCATTATCAATTGCTTAGATCTCCTTTTATAATTTCGGGACATCGATTTTGTATAATTTGTGAGAATCACCCTTCTGCATAGTGTGTTCGCTACAGATATAGGCTAGATAGATTGATGTGCTCTGTTCAATTTCCTGCCTGTTAGCTGGCTGTTACAAGCTCCATCTGCCTGTTTCATCGATTTTAACATCTATCAAAGATTTCATTCAAATTCTGCGTGTTGTGGGTTATTTTTCCTGATGGATATTTCGGCTGTAATTCGCATTCATTAGTTAAAGTATGGCTCGTAGGGGTCTATTCTGCCTATCTGAAGTGGATTCACTCAGTGATAATCAATTTATGGGGCAATAATTAATTGATGGGGTCGAAATGTCAGGGGGTCGAAGTGGCTAGTAACCAATTTCATGCTCAGGGAAGACAGAACATGCTTAGCGGTTCATCTTAGTGGTTCAAGCGGCAGCGCAGACAACCGTAGACGACGCGCATTTCTGACTCCTGCGCAGCGCAGTAGTAAGGAATCCTCCCAACTGCGCACAGCGCCCCCCTCTGAAGCGTGAGATGAGTTGTTGTCGTTCTGGTCGACCGTCCGTGTGTGTCGTGGTCGACCGTCGTAGTTGGTCTTGGTCGGCGGTCTATGTTTTTGGTGTGTAGGAGTGTTTGTAGGCGTGTTTTGTGTTTAGATTTAGGTTCCTGATGAAATTCTGCGTCGACATGTTGAGTTTCATGGGTGTAGGTGTGGTTTTTGTGTGCTGTAGGTGCTGGGTTTAAGAGGTTTTTTGAGTGAGAAAATGGCTGTAGCGGCTAAACGAAGGCTCGTACGTGAAAATGGACGGCGGATGTGAGCTTTTTGGCGAACTTTGGGTCTAGCGGACCTGTTTCCAAAGTCGTAGGCCAAACAACGAAGAACTTCGACCCCTCCTCTCGGCAGCGTTTCTTCCAACTTTGGTTCTAGAGATCGTAGAAAGTCGTGCAGTAGCTCGTTTGAAAGCTAAGAGTGCCACAAATTTCATTGAAAAGCACAGTTTGGCCCTACCTTCCTTTGCTGAGGCTTGAGAGTGACATTGAGACTTTTGGTCATGTTAGAGAGCCGTCAGAGGTTGAGTTTTGTGTTTTGGGCTCCAGCGGGCGAACGAAGCATCGGGCGAGAAAACTGAGACCAGATTTGGAATCAGCTTGATGTCATTGGCCAATGAGGAGCACATCCAATGAGAATCCAGCATTTCTCTATAAATGATGAGGTTTTCAGAGTGACAATCATTCTATCTTTCAGTCGCACAAGTGTCGGACGCACGTACTCTCTCTACATTCCTATCACATTGTCCATCTGAAATGGTAAGTCGGAACCTTCCTTCCTCTCCTTCCTTGAGTGTTAACTTAATAGCATCTCTTTTATTTTCAGGCATCTACTACATCTACTACAATTACAGGACAAGATAGTGTTCAGACGTTACAAGGATCTCTACAATCAGATCGTCTTATGTTGAGGCCAGTAGAAGAGACAACAAAGGTACATAATCCTACCCCACTACAGCGTAAATTTGGACAAGCCATACGTTATTACGATCATAGTATAGTATTGCAAACGGGAATGATTTCTTCCACTGAAGTGAAGATATTGAACAATCAGTATGGGGACTACGTAGTCATTCCTGTGAATCCATACATTTGTCGCCAACTCGATATTATTGAAGAGTTTGCAACATTAAATATGGACATCCCTACTCCCCTTAGCAAGGAATGGAAGGCGAGAGACGACAATGATACTCCATATAGAAAGATATGGGATGGTAAAAAGCTTTCTTTACCACTATCGCATTGGTGCTCATACTATAGAAAGGATGGAGATCAAGTGACACCCATCAGATGTGAAGACCTCGCAGAAGGCACTTGGAATATTGGTTTTGCTATCAGTGGAATATATTATGGCTATCACCAGAATAACAAATTAGCCTCTATATCGATGCATGCTCAATCCATCCTATATATACCAAAGCAACCAGACGTTCATGACATTATTGATCAAATCCTCAACGAGAGCGGTACAAAGCGCAAGTCAGAGAAGAATGCTGCCGGTAAACGCAAGCCAAAGAAGGAGAATCAGTAGTCCTTACCTATCTCTACCTTATGACAATTCGCTACTGTGCTTTGAGTGTCGTAGACGTGGACTTATCAGATACATTTTACTTCTTCGCTGCCGTCATGTTATTTGTGTATTTTGTCGTGAACAGCATCGATGTACTTCATCATTTTGTAATATGTTATAGGATTCTTCATCAGATGAGTAAAAATTTGTAATTTCCTTTTAGTCATCTATCATCATTTTTATGGATTGTGAGGGTGAGCCTGTACAGGAGCTCAGTGCTATTGCTATGGACAATTGGTCGTATCAAATTGTTAGTGTCTACCATCAACATGCCAAGCGTTAATTATGCAAATATTGAACCCCAAAGTGTAAAAATGGATTTCAGACTTCAATGTGATAAAGTTCTGACTGTATCAGGTCCATCCCATGCAGGTAAAACTGTTTTCACTCTGAATTTGCTAGATAAAAGAAAATAGTTGTTTAGGGAACCTATCAATCGAGTGATTTGGTGTTATGCCATTTATCAACCGTCACTCTTTCAGGAATTGCAACGTCGAAGCTTTATTCGAAATGAAGGAATTACTTCAGTGGATAGGATTCAGTCCAATGATGTCGTTGTATTGGATGATCTATTAAAAGAAAGCAAGAATTCTAAAGATGTTACAGATATGTTCACTCGCGCAGCACATCACAAAAGATGCTTTATAATCTATATCACGCAAAATTTGTTTCCTGATGGGAAAGAAGCCCGCACACGAAACCTGAATACACACTATTACGCTATTTTTAAGAATCCACGAGATAGAAGTCAATTTGAAATTTTAGCGCAACAAGTTGCGCCAAGAGGTTCAAAAGCCTTAATTGAAATTTTTCAAGCAGCAACTGAAAACCGCACGGCTACTTATTTGTTGATTTTACACAAGAGAGTCCGGAAGAATTTGGATTTCGAAGTGATATTTTGAAAAAGCCTATGATTATCTACAAACTATGAGTTCTTATTCTCGCATGGTTGTTATTCCTCAGGAAGAATATGTGCAATTGACTGCTATGCAACAAGTAAGGCAACCTCTAGCAATAAGAATGAATTAAATTATCAGCAAAATGCGCATATCAAGGATCCACATCGTGCTGTATTATTGCAATGGGAAACTGTCGAAGAACTAAAAAGTTTGAAGAATAAGATGCGTGACTCTGTTTCGACTGCTACACCTTTAGCATCTCGCGCACATGCAATGTCCCTTTTCAACAGCATTGAACCATATCTCACTGTGAATGATAGAGGTGAAGTCATTTCAGATGAAAATGAAATTATTAGCGCTTCACGTTATGAAGACTTGATTCAGTATGCAACACGCAGAAAGCGCCGTCAAGGCTATGTCCCACCTGGTTGGTCTTACTTTCTTAAACTATTGAAAAAGCACAATGTTCTAAAATTTGCTTTGAATAATGAAACATTGAAAGAACTTGATTCTATTTCAGCAGTTGATGCTACTTCATCTACTTCACCGGTTAAGAGTAAAATTAAAATGCCAAGGAATTGGTTTAAGAGATCACCTTCTAAATCCCCTCCTACACCCATCAAGCAAACAGGGGGAAGAGAACGACGTAGAACAACTCCTTCAAAGAAATACATGTTCTCAGACTATTAATATGAAGCAGATGTGTTGCTTGCCATGTAAAGAGCCGCCGGAAGTTAGTGTAACTGTAACTTGTACTTGCTGTGCCAGCTCTCACAATGAGACTCCTAAGTGTAACGGCTTATCCGTTCTTTTGCAGCCAGAAATCAAAACGAGCTATACTGATTGCAATTCATATCGTATTCGTGGTTCACTATGTACAGAAATCAGATGTAAAATCAACACACAAATTAATACAAACGATTACAATCGTGAAAACGTTCACCTTCTTGGCTGTACAATAAAACATCTGTTGAATTCAAGAAAATACGTTGCCTAATGATCTCCTTGACAATAAACACAAATAGGCAACTTAAACAAATAACGACTTTTACCAAGATTTTTAGGTGAAGAAGCAATAAAACGATAAAAATTGGTTCTACTCATATTCAATAACTGTAAATGTGCAAATATACCGTCACACTCTCACTAACAACTTTCCTGCGTGACAAGTTGTTCAAATGAGTTAAACATATAAAAACTTCTTCATAAAAATGCACACAGATCATTTCATTTAAAGAATTCTACAACAAGCAAGACTACAACATACCAATAAAGAGGCTTCGTTCACTTTTGTTCATACTTGATATGTTCATAGTCTTTACACATCATAACTTGTAGAGTCCAATTTCTAAACAATCTTCTTTGTACAACCAGGTATGGATATCTCTCACGAAGTCAGGAAAAGTTCATGTTCCATATTTACAAAATAGAAGTTAAACCAAGTGTTCATATCAAATATATACACATGAATCAGCATAAGAAATATAAACTTTACAAAAATTACACCTTTTATATCATTCAGGATACAAATTCAATAAAAAATCATTGCGACTATTTAATCAGTAGTACATCAATAAACGGCAATTATCACTTGTTCATAAAGATGCACGATGCATTGAATTACTTTTAACATTTAAACAGTACGTAAGCTTATTGCAATAAAGATTATCTCAGACAAACAATTCAAAGAATGCCTATAACTATTCACACTCAACAATAAGAATGACTTTCTGAACAGTCCGTTCTATGACCTTGACCTTTCCTTTGTCTACAATTCGCAACATCACTCTTCTGACAAGACCATCACTACTCTCAATCACTTCCTTGACCAATCCTAAGCTCCATTCGTTCCTAGGACGACCATCATCCACGGCTAAAACAACATCTCCCACCTTCATATTTCTAGATCTACGAGCCCAACACTTCCGCTGATTGATACTTTGCAGATATTCTTTCTTCCATCTGCTCCAGAATTGCTCGGATAAGTATTGAACTCTTCTCCAGAGTTTACGCAGATAGAGATCTTTTCTATCAAGTAGACCAGGTGGTGGCGGAGTTGTCGAATCTTTCATTGTGAGAATGTGATTGGGAGTCAATGGATCTACCTGTGGATCATTAATGAAGTCCGTAGTGAGAGGGCGATTGTTAACGATAGACATGGCCTCGTAAAACAGTGTTCTCAATGAGGAATCATCCAATTGTCTAGATTGCATTTCTATAGTGCTTGAGAGAATGCTTCGAACTGTAGGCCTACGTATTTGTCGTTCCCATATACCGCCTCGATGACTGGCATAAGGAGGATTCATGACAATCTCACAGTAATAATCTTTGCTCATGTAATTCTCAATATTTTCTTTGTCCATCTCTTCCAGAGCCTTTCGCAATTCATTGTTTCCACCGACGAAATTGCTGCCCTGATCTGATCTTATCTGACGAACCTTGCCTCTGATGGCAATGAAACATCGAAGGGCATTGATGAAGGCATCAGTTGACATATCATCCAATAGTTCGATATGTATAGCTCTCGAACAAAGACAAGTAAACAGTAACCCATAGCGCTTCTGCTGTCTTCGACCAGACTTTGTCCAGAAGTGTCCAAAGACATCCATGCCACAATACGTGAATGGCGGTGATGGCTCAACACGATCGATAGGAAGATCTGACATTTTCTGACTTTCTGGGGATGACGATTCTTTCGACAAGCAACACATGAGTTAATTGTATTGGATACTAGCTTGCTTCCTTTGAGTATCCAAAATCCATTGGCACGTATGGTATTCACAGTTATGCCACGTCCTTGATGCTTGGATAGTTCATGGAAATGTTGGCAAATCAGACGAGAAATGTAACTCTTCTTACTCAAAATAATTGGGTGTTTCAATTCAGGCGACAAAGTTGAGTTTCTAAGCCTTCCGCCAACGCGTAAAATTCCATGTTTATCCTTGAAAGGATCCAAAGCCTTAGGCAACAACTTAAAATCCAAATCAGATTCTTGTGAGAGACGAATAATAATCAATTTCGCAGCCTCTCGTTCTTCCACGGTGGATAATAAGTCGTTCCTTATCCCCTTAGCTCTCCGTTGTAACCGTGCTATAGCTGCAACTAGCGTCGACCAATTAGAGAACTTTTCAAATGACGCGATCAAACTTGATGTCGTAGAGACTCGACTTGACGTAGTGGAACTAGTCACAAGACATCTCACTTCAGGCTCTTCCTTGGTTAGATCAAATTTAATTTCAGATGAATTCGGTATCTCAGATTCCCATAAGAATTCAGGACCTTTCAGCCAATTTGATTCTTGAAGTCTACGAATGTTCAGTCCTCTAGATGCGTGATCAGCAGGGTTAGACTTTGATTCAATGTAACGCCATTGCGCAGGATCAGAAGCATCACGAATTGTTTGTACACGATTTGCGACGAACATATGAAAGCGACAGGATTCGTTTGCAATGTACGCAAGTACCACTTTAGAGTCCGTCCAGAATACTTCTTTGTCAGGGGTTAATCTCAATTCATCTTTCAGTACTGACCTTGACTCTATACTTCAGTTAAATATCATACTCCGGAACTATGTCATAAAATTTTTATTCTCATCACTTTCAAACACTTATCTACCTATACCCTCAAATCACACCACCAAACCACACTCACCAAAACCACATAATATAATCCATCCCCCTATTAAAATCACAAATAAAACCACCCCATCTACAAAAAAACAATAATTACTACTAAACACCTAAAACCCAAAAAAACAAATAATACTACCCTACCACCCACAACAACAATAAACACCCCAATAACTAAAAAAAACACCTTCACCCTTTCACAACTACACTTCAAACTTTCCTCCCCCTCCTTCACATTCACTCCCTTACATAAACAAACCCAATCCCACCCAACCAAAAAAACCCCATACCCCTTTCTCTCTAATAACCACCTTCCCATTCAAAACTTACAACCATACTATATATTCAACCATCACAACCTCTCACTCCCAAACCCCCCCCCCCCCACTTACCAATTCATCCAATAATCCCATTTAATAACCAATAAATACATACATCAACTACAATAATATCTCTCAACTTAAAAGTTATCATCCTAACTAATACCCCCTCGTCACCCAATACCACCTGATCTTAAAATTCATAAGCTCAGTTCGCCAAAATTATTTCTCGAACACCCCTGCCGCCACCCGCCTAGACTACCGACCCCCCCCCACAGACCCGAACATCCCCCCCCCCACCCCCCCCAAACCCCCCCCACCCCCCCTTCGACCCCCGCCCCCTGGTGAGGACGCCGCGCCAAACAAATGCACTTTCATCCTATATTCAAGTGCCTTCTGATTCGTATCACCTTGAGGCCACCATAAGAATCTCAAATAATCTCTGTCATTCGGATCAACGAGGAACTGGTGAAACATTCTTCTGATATCACAAGTCAATGCAACAGGGTATCTTCTGAATCGACATAGAACTCCTATCAACGTATTGGTCAGATCAGGACCGGTGAGCAGATGATCGTTTAAACAATTTCCCTGCATAGGGATGATTTCCATCACTAGTGACAGATTCTCGTGGAGCTAGTGCTTGAGGACAATCGTATCCTCTGAGCAAGCCAAATTCACAATCTTGTAGTGCAGGAATCTTCGTTGCTACTTCGTGTAGATGAGGCCACTGTTTGGCAGTTTCCGGCGTGGGAATGCATCCTTTGAGTAAACTTTAGAAATCCTTACTATTTGATTCTCATACAATCCTCGAACTTTGATATCTTCAACCAGTGTGCTTTCTGAAACTGCGGCCTTTGAGGACATCGTCGAAAGCTTCAAACTGACCTTACTTCCTTTCAAATGAAGTGTCTTGATTAAATCGTCAGAAATATAGCTGGAATCGCCTTGAGTGTCTAACAAGGCATACGTTAGAATATCCTCATTCGACCCATTGGATGACACTTTTTCAATGTTTTCACTGTAACGGCTTATCCGTTCTTTTGCAGCCAGAAATCAAAACGAGCTATACTGATTGCAATTCATATCGTATTCGTGGTTCACTATGTACAGAAATCAGATGTAAAATCAACACACAAATGAATACAAACGATTACAATCGTGAAAACGTTCACCTTCTTGGCTGTACAATAAAACATCTGTTGAATTCAAGAAAATACGTTGCCTAATGATCTCCTTGACAATAAACACAAATAGGCAACTTAAACAAATAACGACTTTTACCAAGATTTTTAGGTGAAGAAGCAATAAAACGATAAAAATTGGTTCTACTCATATTCAATAACTGTAAATGTGCAAATATACCGTCACACTAAGCAATGTAAACGTAAATCCCATAAATCCTGTGGTTGCTGTAGATGCAAAAGGGTATGAAAGCAAAAACATGAGAAGAAGGAGAAAGAGTCAGTCGTCATTGGATGAACTTTTAAAGTCAATATATTATGATGTAAAACATACTGCAGGATTTGCATCTATAAAGAAATTGTCAAAAGCGAGCGGTCTTCCACACTCACAAGTTAAACAATGGTTAAAGGGTCAAGCTACATATACCAGGGCTGTGGAGCCGATGCGTTATCTCATCGGCTCCGGCTCCACGACACTGATGTGAAAGGCTCCGGCTCCGGCTCCGACTTCAAATTCAGGTTCTATCTATGCTGGTTATCCTGGATCCGTTGAACGGGTTTTTTGGATAACGGTGTGTCCTTTAGAGGCTTGCTACAATCATCAAATTAGTTTTCATTAACAAGCAACGACTTAAGTTAATAATAAAAATGATAATAGCCTAATATGAGGTTCTTAACCGCAACAATGTCATTCATCCCATTCAACATACAAAGCTTCTCACATTCACTATTCCTAAAGATCAAAAGAGTTTTATGAAAGATGGTATTTTCCCATCGGAAGCGCCAAAGCTCCTCATGGTAGCAATGGTTGAAAATGATGCATTCAATGGTAATGTCAAGAAGAATCCTTTCAACTTCAAACACAACAATTTAAGTGAAATTCCTTTGCGTATAAATGGTGTTAGTCATCCTGGTCCACCCTATAAATCAGATTTTACTTCTTATCAATTTCTGCGTAGTTATGTTGATTATATGAATGTTTTTGGCTTTTACAACACAGACGATACCAACGGACTCACAATGAAAGAGTTTAGAAATGGATATACTACTATTTATGCATTTGATTTGACTGCCGACAGCGATATTGGTGCACATTGTCGTCAAGCTAACGTTCCTCATAATATTCGCTTGGATCTGGAGTTCAAAACAACGCTAACAGAGACGATCAATGTATTAATTTATGCAGTCTTTGATTCAAGTATTGAAAAAACTAAGTATCGTGACGTGATTCTTCACTATAATCGCTAGTGAGTTGGTTGAATGCTGACGATATTAAGACTAAAGTGCAGCGTAATGCAGATGAAGCTACGTTGAAAGCTTTTGATAATGTCTATTCGCTAGATACCTTACCGACTGCTGTAAAACAGTATCCCATCTTTATCGTATTGAACACTCATTCACAGAATTTAGAAAGTGAGCATTGGAAAGCTATCTTTTTTGGAAAAGACAGACGTGGTGAACTATTTGACTCTTTTGCTCAACCTCCGAATATACCAACACAGCAGTGGTTGAGAAAACATACTCGTCAATATCAACGAAATGAGCGCATGCTGCAACATCCACTTTCATCAACTTGTGGTGCTTTCGTATTTTACTTCATTTTAAAACGTTTGCATGTACACCAATTTAAATCTGTTATTCAAAAGTTTTCATGTAATCCATCTTCTAATGAAAAGATGATTTGTATGTTCTATAATGATTTGAAATAAAAAGCATCATGTTGGAATAAAAATTGTTTTTATTTTACAATCCGTTTGTTATGTACATTCTCGATTAGATAGTCTAGGATCGTATCTGCTTGCATTTCAGATCTCAGTCCAGTAATGATGACTTTACTATTATGAAAGATTGCAACATGTACAGGTAACCGGCAGCTAATGAGAGCCGCGGGAAAAAGTTCTGGTTCATAGCACAAATTGAAACTGCTGGTATGAATCTTTAAAAACGATACATCTTCACTCAATTGAGTAGAGATCACCAGTCAGATTCGACATCACACACTTCTCCCTCTTCATATCCGTCGTAATAGTTTCCGCAGCTCTAAGCGCATTAACCGCACTGGTGAATGAGAAAGGGCGCCGAGAATCTGAACAGTTCCATTTGGGAAGAGTTGAAGATTCCGTAAATTGTTCATCTTCACCACTAACATTTGCGGCCGACCCGGATAATACTTACTGTTTGGAATTTGTTGATGTAATGTTGCGAGATCGATTTTCGTGTAGAGTCTGATGCGTCGGAGAATGTTGACGATGGTGTAGCGATGACGTTTCATGATGAAGAAATGAGTAAATAGAGCGATGTATCTTCCTTTTATACTTTTCCCAACTGCCTTGATGAAATGTGAAGTAGGTAGAAAGTTGTGAATGATAGATTTGAATTCGCTGTTTGTTGAGTCGCAACCATATGCGATTTCCCATGCGTGAATGTTTTTTCATATAGAAGTATTTTAAGTCCTTCAGAGACTGAAAATGTCGATATGATAAAGCAAACACTCTTCTTACATTTCCAGTATAATCTTTGAAACATACGTTTCGTTCATGATCAATCTCAACATATTGTAGGAAATCCAATTTCCAAGTCTTCATGATGGAGTGTGACATTGTGTTGAAGATGGTGTCTGATTAAGATTTGCGTAGCAATGCGATGAACTCGCGTCGAATGAATGACATAATGGAGCGATGTGCACATCTTTTATATTTTTCCCAACTACATTTGCGAAATGAGAAATAGATGGAGAGATGAGAATGATATAATTGAATTTCATTTCTGTGATGTTAAAGCCAAACTTGATTACCCAAGGAGATGAATTTCAACGTTTTTGAAATATTCCAAATCCCTCATGATATCATAAAGATTGAAAAATTGTCGCCATGTTAATGTAATTCCTTTCGATGTATTTCCACAAGAATTCTTGAAATGAACGTTTCCATCGCGATCAACTTTAATATATTGTAGAGAGTCAAAATCCAAGTCTTCATGATGTCATACAAATTGGCAATGTATACATTACCGAAATGAAAATGTCATCCCATCATGTTTTGCTTAGCAATGTGGCAACAAATAGTTTTGTTGGTAATCGAGCTGCTATCTTTTCTACTCCCATTGATAATACACAACAGCTGAATGGAAAGTAGGAAGTAGTCACCCAAGTTGTTCACAGTAATATAAGTCTATACTTTTGATCATGAAGTGATGACTATTAATATGAGACGTACAGATGCCTATCAGTGTGAAGAGGGATGTCGAGTTTACATTCCGAAATGGCCGAAGAAAGATTTCTCAACATGTAAAAAATTCGTATTTGATTTCCTGAATAGAGCATGTAGACACATTGTCGAGTTTACTCCCCACAATGGTGTATATGATCATATGTATCATGCAGTTGATAAAGATTGGATTGTTGCTTTGAGTCCGAGTATAAGAAATGATTTAGGTTGCTTTGCTAGCGCCTTGACAAGCTATGATAATTATAAAGCTAATCACTATCCAAGAGGTTGCAAAAATTTAATTTATAGAGAGAAAGCATATTATGTGGATCTTATTCCGAAAAATGAAAAGACGTTGGTGAAGAAGATTGTGATTAAGGCAAGAAAGACGAACATGACTCCTGAAGCATTATTGAAGAAATTTAGTTATCTCCTTCGAGTAGATGGTGAACAAGTGGCAACATCAACTTACGACAAAGGGTCTAATCATATCGCAGTCAATAAACTAAATGATGATGATCTATTATTGGTTTGTTCAGAAGATTTTCATCAGTTCTTGCGACATCGATCTGCAGCTCTTCATGGAAAATTTAATATCCGCTATCTGGGACATAATAGTTCAAATCAATTTGATACAGAATGGTCCGTATCTTTATACAGAAAGTGTATAGATCCTCTAGGTGGTATCTTGCATAAAACAAGAGTGTTGACACCTCGCATTATCACTTCAGTGAAATTGGCTATAAATTATTTGAATGAAGTGATAAATGAACAGCATTATTTCTTTTTCTGAAAAAGAAGGTGTTCTGTCTCTTAGTGTAAGTGGGAAAAATATTGAGCTGATTATGGACAATACCCTAATGGATATTTTGGGATTTGATCAAAATACTTTTAAAAGTAGTGCTGCAACAAAGGCTAGCGCGAGCATATCGTTATCGCGTCGTATTAACTATTTTCAGATGTATTCCAATATTGGTGAAGATGTACGTGTGGGAGATGTTGAAGCTCCACTTCTAGCAATGATGCCCTACCAACCAAGAAGCTATAGTATTCTATCTGAGCATACTTTTCAGAAAGTGCATTATACAAACTTCAAATCAAACTATATACCACAAATTGATATTGCAATTTATGACGACGCTGGTGCGTTGATTCGTTTTCATAAAGATGCTGTGACAAGATCACACTCCATTTTCGAATGAAGAATTAATGCAAAATTGTGGAAATATATGTCTCCAATGTGAATGATATGGAAAGTGAAAATAAGGATTCGTTTCTAATTTACTTACCCAGTAATGTTTCTATGAATAAATTTTCCAATAATAAACCATCAGACTATCGAGTAGAATTAAATCGTCCATTACTTCTAGAAGGTGAATGGGAAGTAGGTGTTTCCAGCATTTGTTATGATAGTAATAAATTCAGAATGAGAATGAATTGGAAGAGATGGTATTGACTCCTCGCACCCATGATAGAATAACGATGAATAATGCATTCAAGTTTCCATACAATTAAACATCAGATGGAAAGTGGAATTATGAATGGAATCAGTTAGAATCAGATGAAGATAAAATCATTAAGGCATTCAATAGTGGCAATGCTTCTATTATGAAAAATAAGGGTCAGAAAGTCTATGAGTTTACTATCTATGAATGGCACGGGAGACACTTCTATCGTTTTCACTCTTTTACTAAAGGTCTTACATTGAGGTTGGATAATGAATTCTATCCACATCTCGGTTTTGGACACAGTCTGCATCTGATATCAATGGCTATTGCAAATGTTACAAAAATCTATTCAAACCGAATAAACAAATTTCATTATAAATTTAAAATATTTGATGAAGATGTTGTAGAATGTGAAGAACGCATCATTTTGAAAAAGCGTGGTGTCAAGCTTTTGTCACTTATTGAGTTAGTAAAACGATTGAATGAGACTGTGGGTAAGAAGTATGGAGAGAAAGTCATGGCTCGGAAGGATAAGTTGGTTATTCAGAAATATAATGACAAACTTACAGTTTATTTCTCTCCAACCTTGCGTCATTTTGTAAGACATGTATAGCCTATTGTTGGAAGCGGTTTGGTTTATGCTTCTTATGAATATCACACTAAAGCTGATTCAGTTAATGATGAATGGTGGGTAGACATCTATGGTGATCGCATCAAGACTCTTGTACCAATCTTATCAAGAAACTAAAATCAGTATCAATACAATACCGCGTCTATACAATACAGTTGAAAACTTTATTCGTGTCATAAATCTATGTATACAACATCAGTTGAAGCAAGTGTTGAAAAGTAGATATGATGCAAAGGCACATCATATTTCGTTTTCAATTAAAAATCAAAGTGCTGTTCTGAAGCTGGGTGATCACATTCAATGTCAATTGAGTAAAAATTTGAAAAAACTCTGGCTTTTCATTGCTACAAGACAAGTTTGCTACTTCATACACGATTGGTGTAAGAACATCAATGACACTTGATAAACATGAACAACATCTCTACATTCAAAGTGATCTGATTTCACCTATTTCTGCTGGTGAGAAAAAAGAATACATTTTACGTAGTTTCATTCATGATAAAGACGTTTCCTATGGAATCGTTGAAAAGATGTTTAAACCTATTTTCTACCATCCTGTTATCAAACAAACTATCCCGTCTATTTCTCTCAAAATTACAAATGGTTTACATGAGTGCATCCATGTGAAAAATACTAAATCCCTCATAACTTTAGTGTTTCGGAAAACAAAGTAAAGTCATTGTAAAATTTTATTGAAATAAAAAGATATGTATGAAAAAGTGTTTTGAAGAAGCGTTGACAAAGTGGGAAAGTCTTTTCACAGATATAGTGGGAATGAACTGACTGTAGGCATATATTCACAAGGAAGTGCAATCTAAAGCGATACATAAAGCAAGAATGAGTATCAACAAAAAACATCATCAAAATACTGATTTGAGAATGAATTTATTTGCACATCTCTTGAATGTGGTAGTGTGAGTTTAATTCTTTTGGGTAATATGTTTGTGCGAGGATGTCCATGTGGAAGAGATATGTTATGTCCTATCCAACACCTCTTATCATCCCACAATGAAAGTGCTCGCTTCCTAAATGTATGAGTTTTTACCTCATGTGTCTTTGATTTTAAGATGGTCATGTTGACAAACGTTATGTTCTTATTGGTGTAGGCCATCTTATAGACCCTATGTTTCATATTTACAACAATCGATTTAGATATGCCTTTTGCGCGCTTAATACTGTCACTGGAGCCTTTTGGCTTCATAGAATACATTTTAGGACGAAGTAGAATAATTTCCTTAATTTCCTTTCCTGCCATTTCATCTTTAAAGCATCCTAATTTTGCACTATTTTTAGTAGAGTATAGTGGGTGATCTGTAGGATAATTTGATGTATCAAAATATTTTTCTAAAGATTTTCCTACTTCATTGAAATTTAACTCTTTCTGAGCAGCGATACTTAAAAAGAAACTGTCGGTATCACCGCCCAGCAAACGCACGTCTTTAATTAGAGGGCATGGGTTTAATATTCGATAGAAGAGTTGATACATTTCAAGCTTGGAATAATCTAACACAGCTTGTCCAATGTAGATGGGCTTGCACAACTCTACTTCTGATTTTATCATTTTGACACCAACCAACTCATCATCTATAATATCTCTATCAATAAAGAGAGGTGATGTCGCTAACTTTTGAAATGTATCATTATGATTCACAAGTTTATAGTTTATACGTTTTCTAACATCCTCCATCGTCTTACCAAAAAGACTATTATTCTTATATTTATAGAAATCCTTTTCAAAATTGTTTTGGGCTAGTGCACGTTTCTGGCTGTTACTATCAATATAAGGTTTCAGAAAGGCTTTCTGTCTAAATTTGATAATGCGGTGAACTGTTTTTAAAATCATCCCCATCTCTAAATAAAATTTTAAGATAGAGAAGTGGACTAAATGATTTTCTTTATCAAATTGAGTAAGCAAAAGTTTACGGCAAGGCTTATACTTGGGCTGTCCGCTCCCTTCTAAATCTTTATGAAATGTTTCATAAAGTCCGAAAACATATCTTCAGTCACTTCGCCTGATTCG
Source organism: Prostheceraeus crozeri (assembly GCA_907163375.1). NCBI lineage: Eukaryota > Metazoa > Platyhelminthes > Polycladida > Euryleptidae > Prostheceraeus > Prostheceraeus crozeri. Next base: position 22,312 of record CAJQUW010015945.1, on the reverse strand, counting down.
AGTGCAAGTGGAAAATCCACAGTTTTAATTTTAGTACTATTTGGATAGATAAGATCTATCTCAAAATAATATCCCCAATCACCATCATCTGGAATAGCTAGTATGTTTGAAGGGTTGGAGAAATGCTGAATTTCATTATCACCCAACCAGCTAAACTCAGAGTGAGGTAGAGGTTTGGACATTAAACTACCATATAACAACATTAACTAACGAAGCGACCGTGTGCGGTGGTTGTGCGTTTCAGGTCTCAGTGCTAATCACGCAAATTGCATCCCAATCGTGCTATATGCCTATTTTCATACTCAAATTACATATCTTCGGACTCCCTATCGCGCAGTGATTACTTTGCTTAACATTTCAACGGTGGATTCTTAATACTTTTATCAAAAATCGCGATTTTTCTGTCGTATTTACTTTTTGTGATTTTGAATACATCTCACCGGTGGTTTGACTTCGAACAATGACATCCAGAAAGAATAGCGAAGCATTGGTCAATACTGTCTGTCACGCCTGCAATGGTGCCATAGAAAGCGACTTCATATCATGTAATCTTTGCTGCAAGGCCTTCCATTTGCGAAAAGAGCGCTCTTCTGTCCCAGCCAGTGTTGGTAAAGCAACCTTGTCTTTAGACAATATAACCTATGCCTGCGACACTTGCAAGTCTATCAATATCTATGATCTGTTTGTGCGTTTTGGCAAGCTTGAGTCAGAGTTGCGTAGCTTGCGGGAACAACTAGAGATGAAAAACAGAACAGAAATGATAACTGTCATACATGAAACCTTGAAAGAACAAACCGAGCGACAAGAGAAGAAAAACAATGTAATGGCATTCGGCCTGCAAGAATCGGATGAAGATAATTAATGGGATCATGACACTTCCGAAGTTGAGAAACTGTGTGATGTGTGTCTATTCCCAAGAACACTATTACTTCTATTTCACGTGTTGGAAAGCCAGGAACGAAGCCGAGACCAATAAAACTTGTGTTTTATGATAGTTACTGCAAACGGCGAGCATTGAGTAATGCATGGAAGTTGAAGGCGCATAATGCAACAAAGAAAACCCGAATTTATCTTCGACATGATCTAACTCGCATGCAAATGGAACTGGATAAAGTATTGGTGGAAGAATTTCAGCGTAGGAAGAGAGAAGGCGAAGACGTTGTTCTACGAAAAGGAAGAATGGTTTGTAAGTCTCTTAATTGACTAACACATACTCCTTTACCATCACTTTGCTATTTTAACGCTCGGTCGATCACAAACAAGATTGATGAAATCATGGCATTTTCCTCAAAATATTCACCAGATATTATTTGTGCTACGGAATCGTGGTGTGACAGTCTAACTTGTGATGAATCGGTAAATCTACCACAGTATATTTTGTATCGTGCCGATCGTACTTCTGGTATGAAGGGTGGCGGTATCGTCTGCTGGATTCGCTCATCTTTCTCTAGCAGCATGGTTTTCTGTGAATCTATCTACAGCGATGTTGAACTTCTAATCACTCGAATTTCCTACAAAGCTTTCCATTGCTTACTGGTTTTACTGTATTTCCCTCATGGCGGAACTTTGAGTATTGAACGACAGAGACATTTATGTGACTATGTGATCTCTACCGCGGATGATTATCTAGAACGCTATCCCGGATCAGCGATCTATCTTGCTGGTGATTTCAATCATGTGGATTCCTCCCCTTTTGAGATTGCTTTTGGAATTGAAAATATCGTGTTCAATCCAACAAGAATGAATGCTATTTTGGACCTGGTTCTCATTCCGGATCAATATGCTGATCTATATTCTAAACCTATGTACTTTCCACCTTTTGGTATGAGCGACCACAATGTCATTCTGATAAAACCAACGCGTAAATTCTGTTTTCACTCATCCTTCATAAAAGTGATTGTCTATCGAGAATCCTTCTTAAATCAGGCTCGCGTGTATCTTTCATCTATAGATTGGACTAACATCCTCGAGCATTTGGACCTTGACAATGCATGTAAAGCATTCTACGTATTCTTGAAGAACGCCATCGAGCTCCTTCCAACAGATGTGGTTAAAAGGAAAACCAGTGACAAGCCCTGGATTACTAATGTAATCAAAACCATGATAAATAAGAGATATAAAGCCTATCGGGACAAAAACTGGCCCTTGTTTTACCATTACAGGGATAAAGTCAAAAAATGATATGTACTGCGAAACAAAGTTGGAGCAAGATTTATTTGCGAGCAAATACTATTTGGGATTTGCACAAGGTTGTCACGAATCATACCAGTGAGAGTGGTGATTGGTTGCAGCAGTGTGACCCTGACAGAAATATCAGCGACATTTTAGAGGATGTTAGTCATCAAATCTTCTCTGAATTTATAAGCGATCCTATTGAATATCGTCCTCTTCCCATTATTATACCGTTCCAATTTACTGAAAAAGAAGTCAAAGTTCACCTTGAGAATGTCAATCAAAAATCATCTTATGGCTCTGATTCTATCTCTTCGATGGTATGGTCAAAACTTGCTTCAGTCCTTACGCAGCCCTTAACGGTTTTATACAACAAATGCCTCAAAGTTGCTGATCTACCCCTACAATGGAAAAGTGCAGATGTCTTGCCATTTCCTAAAACAAAGCCCCCAACTATCAAAAATGTTCGGCCCATCTCCCTATTAACGATTCCCGAGCGTATTTTCGAGAGACTCTTATTGAAACGTGTTGGACATTGCTTTTCTGACAAGTATGACTCATGTCAATATGGTTTCCGCAAGATGAGCTCTACGACATGTGCTCTAATCAATGTTGAGAACTTCATATCATCCAGTTTGCAAGAGAAAGATGTTGCTGCATGCCATTTAGTGTCGATTGACCTCATGACAGGCTTTGATAAACTTTCACACAAACTCTTGATCGAGAAGATGTACAAATCTGGATTTGATGACTTTTTGGTGACTTTCTTGTCTAATTAATTGCCTCAAAGAACACAGCGCATACGATGGAATAATCGTTACAGCCATATCGTTAATGTCCCCAGTGGCATTCCACAGGGTTCGTCAATTGGCCCTCTGGCCTTTGGGTTCTTCACCTCTGACTTAACGATCGACAATTGTGATACAATCCTGACTAAATACGCTGATGATATTTTCCTCGTTAGTAAAATCAGAAAAAATATCACTGCCAGCCCTGTTAATATCGCTTTCTCGGAAGTTATTTCTTGGACTACTGACAACAGCATGTTCATTAAAGAAGAAAAATGCAAGCAAATGTTTATATCACTATCAGGCAAATATAACTCTGAAAATCTTCGTCTTCCACAAATTTCTATGTCATCTGATTTCAAATTCTTAGGAATCCAGTTTGACAAAACCCTGAATTGGTCCAACCATATCCGAACTATTTCCAAGAAAGCCTCCTCAAGAATTTCTGCGTTGAGAAGATTAAAACCATTCCTCTCTGAAGGTGACTTGACCACTGCTTACAATGCTTATATACGCAACATCCTCGAATACTCGGCTCCACTTTTCGTCGGGATTGGTCCTTCACTTTCTGACAATCTAGAGAAAGTTCAATCCAGAGCGCATCGTTTGATATGCGGTACATCCGAATGAACTTGTGAAAATTTTGTACCCTTGGACTTTCGAAGACTATCTTTAGCTTCCAAATTATTCCTATCGCTAGTGAATGAGACTCATCATCCGTTGAATCATATCAGTCCTGATGTTAACAAGAACTCAAAAACTTTCCGTATGCCTCATTGCAATTCAGCAATGAGATCAAGATCGTTCCTTATTTGCATGATTCGCACACATAACAGCGGAATTTTCTAGTTTCATTTTGTTGATAATTTGTTATGCTCTTATTTTCTGTAACGATTTTTCTTTGTATTTTTATAACCTCACGATTTTCATTATTGAGGTATTCGAGAAAATAAACGGCTATTATTATTGTATAAATTATTCTGGTCATAGTACCTAAGATGAATCTGATCATCATCTACCAATTTTGATTTTATTTGATGCCTATTTACAAATGTGAGACCACCGCGAATTCCTCGTTCAAATAAATTATGCATCTCTGGATCTTGCAAAAGATGGATGGTCTCTCCAGTCATTTTAAAAGCAGACTGGAATGACATGGCTGGAAGACTGACAAAGTGAACAGGATCTAATTCATCTTCTAATGCCACTCGTCGAAACTCCTGAAGCACATCAGCCAGCAAAAATACATCTAATTTTAAATAGGCGATCATACAATTGCTAAACGTTTGACAGTCAAATTTTGTCCATGCAACTTGAGCATGATTGCAATCTTCTACCTTGCATTCTACACCAGTCAAATCATTTTTAAATTTGTCTAATGATGGGAGAGAAGTCTCACTAACTTTAGAAATGTTATCAAAGTATGCATATGGAAACACTCCTTTGCGTGTGATGACTTCATCCGTCAAGTTAGGATATTGTTTCTTCAAATTTTGAGTTAGTGGAAGAGACTTAAGATTTTGAACGAGAGATGCTAGTGATGAAGCCATGAATTGATAGGAATCTAAAATTTTTTCTTCAAAATAGACTATCTTATTTTCTTTAGTTTTGTCAACTGCTACTTTTGCTGTCATGGCCATGAACTTTTCTCTCGTTTGAGCTACCGTATCACACTTAACTTCCACTCTTTCATTTTTCCTAACCCTTATTTATTATTATATGACTGTCACAACCTTTGAAACTGTCATCAAACTTCAATTCATTCTCCCATTCATGATATTTGTTGTTCTGTATGACGGTTGTTCTGTACATCATGATTTTGTAGAATAGATAATACCGCTTACTTAAAACACTGTGATTCACAATCAGCAGAAATGACTGCATTCTTGGCTCTTAACGTTTTTGGAAGATTGAAGGAGCCTCGACCACGGTAATTTTCTAATAGAGTAATTTTAAACTTGGCAGATTCTGTGCCATCAAAAATTAGACCACTGTCGCGCTCGTTAAATTTATCAATATTTTATTTTAGTCCTTGGATGTGAAAATTTAACCATACTTCTTTATCGACTACCTCTGTAGCAGGAGAGGAGGGTATGTAAAACACCAACCTCTTTACTATTTCACCAGTATGATAATCAACTTTGACATATTTTAAGATAAATGAGCGCTTTTATTCTAAGCTGCTTTAAATTATGAAAGAGCGCATGTATCAGTGTTGAATTTTGATGGAACCACTCCGGAAAATCAGCAATAGTTTCTGAGGATTACATATGGTAATTTCTCACTACATTATTGAGCGATGCTTCAGTTAGTCGAATAGAGGAGGTGCTGTTGCTATAACTATCATTTGTGTGTGTGTGGTGAAGTCTATGTGAAGATAATTCAAAACCTGTTTCAAAAGATTTGAAACAAGAGTCACAAGTAAAGGAGATATGTTGAATAGAATCATCCTCACCTCGGGAGATTGATGATGGTTTGATGGTTTGGGTTGGCACACACGTTGTCTGATGTGTCGGGTGAGATCGCGCTTCCTCGTAAAGATATGCCCACAATCAGCACATGTTTTGGATGCTTTCCGCGACTGCGCACTTGAGTTGGAACTGTCATCATCTGGAGGAGAAATCATTCTGTCATCTCTATTGAAGTCATAGTATATTTTTACAACCTACCTTCACTCAACAGTTGTAAAGCTTCCTCGAGAAGGGAGCGCTTTGATGATGAAGTAGATGCCTGAAATTAAGAAAGATGCTATTAACCTAGCGTTTAAGGGAGATGAGTGATGAAATCTTTAACTTACCATTTCAACGAAATTAAGTCAAAATCTGATACTTTGATAGTCAGAATGTAGCAATTGACTCAAACCAAAATAGGGCACGTCAGAATATATTTGAGTGGAGAGAAAAACTCACTTAGTGTTAATATATCTCAAATATCGAATGAAATCTAGTTTATTTTTCCCTTTTATATACTCCCCTACTCAACATTCATTGGTTGTTCATTTTGATTGGTTTCTTGCTTATACTTAAGCACTAAGAAATCAAGTTGATGGCATACATTTCAAAGTCATGGATTCGCCATCAACTCTCTCGCATGAATCACCAGTGTCTGCATCAAGCATGCCAACTTGTCCTCCCGCTAGGGCAAAGGTGGAGAAGCAGAGAAGGATGGATGATATTCCAAAGTTGGAATTACCATCTCTAACGGAGCAAGAAGAGCTAGAAATGATTTATGTGCGATGGAAATACCTGCTTTACAATCAGGAAGATGTCAAAACGGAAACTGACATTAACCTTCTCCATGATATACGGAGATGGTACAGTCCATCATCCCAACCCCGGAATGAAGTGGAATGGAACCACATCTATGGTGTGTTGGTCGCGGCAGAGGAAAGATTAAGATAGTTGAAGTGCAACTGCAGTGGTTGAGAGAATTTATGGGACAATGTGACTTCCGAGGAACTTTTGAATTATTTGTAAATTTCTTAATAAATGTTTATTTGCTTCATCTGTCTTATTTCTGGGTGATGTAGCATACATAATCATTGACATCATAGTGAAAATCTGATCATTTGACAGCTCAGTATAAATCATACCAGTTGATGATAGATACAATCATTTTTTCCTAAGTACTACCTCTATCACTGAGGATAAATGATAAAGGGATTGAATATCAAAAACAGAGACATGCAGTTCTTTAGATTTATTTACAACTAAAGCACATATACTTTATAGCGAGGAACAGTCAAGTGGAAGAACCTGTAAGTCATTGTAGACTTTGTAGCACCTTGGACGTTTAGGGGCATCTGGCGCTCTTCTCACGCGCGTTGTTTTCGATGTCCACTCTTCATCTATCCAGACAATTCTTACAGTCTTGACTTTGTCGAAGTCTCCTTCTGATCACACTTGTCTTCATCACACCACTCATTGACGATCACAAAACTACATGGTGTTTCTGAGTTTGTCATCTTGGCGTGCTAGTTCGTATAATGTGAATAAGAGTGCTACAATCTTCCGACTTATGTAGTCTTCATCTAAATTAGAATCATTCTGATTGGTTGTTGAGGAATTCATTGTTGAAAAACATATAAAAGTCAGAAAATTGAAACACTTCTCATTCTTATCTATCTCATGATGGAAGGTAAATCTCCCACCTTAGAGATCTTCAGCAAAATCTTCGAAGTGGTCGACGAGTGGGATGAAGACTGTGATCAGAAGGAGACTTGCGAGTAAGGCAAGATTGTGCAAGTTGTGTGGAGTAATGGTGATTTTACACCAAAAACAGCGCGCGTGAGAAGAGCGCCAGGTGCCCGAAAACGACCAGTGTGCTACAAAGTCTACAATGACTTAAAGGTTCTTCCACTTGACTTTTCCTCGCTATAAAGTATATCTGCTTCAATTGTAAATAAACCTACATATCACATGTCTTTGTTTTGCAATGTATTTATCTAGAAATGGAAATAAATGGAGGAATTTAGATATGGGGTTAGTTATCACATTTATCGTCGGTCTACTTTTCTATCAAAAGAGATCGCACCATTAGAGAAGATAGAAAGTGATTTTGTATACGTGTGGCGTAAGAGTGACCTCCCATTTCATCCCTTCATCATTTAGCCTCAATGATAGAGGCAGTTCTTGAAAGAACTCATGGCTCATTCTCATATAACGTTGGCAATGGAGAATTTAAAAAGTAACCTGTGGCAGTTAGCTAAGGCTAAACCGATTGGCGTTCTAAGTGCTACGTTGAGAACTGTGTCAAATGCCGAACATGAGTTGCCCCAGACGTTTTCGTTCTAAAATATGACACACTCCCTTGCCACACTTATCACTGCGATATCATCCGCTGTCTCAAGAGAGATCGCCCACCAACAGGAAGAATTATACCGAAATCCTCCTCAAGCAACGTTTAAGTTGACTGATAGCAGATACAACTTTGTGATTTTAATTTTTATTTGTATGATAGATTCAGTCAGACCGAAGTCTGTCCAGGGCAAACCACGTGGAGGTACTATCATATTTTGCCCCATGGTGGTCTTTAAAAAGACCGTTGGTTCGTTCTCGGGATATGAATAGACTTAGGTTTGGCCGATTCCGCTGAGAGAGACTTGTAATCTTTCTATGTCAGCGGCATCGACCTCCTCTAATATAAGCTGACTGTTAGAGGGCGGTATATACCCCCACTCTGTTAAATTGTCATCATCGTCAGTTGTTGATGAGCCAATTCGAGCAAGATTGTTATATGCTCGCTCTCGCTCCTCCATCTGTAGAATCTCAATAAATAAATTTCTCGGTCTAAGCCGAGACTTGTCAGGAGAGCTGACTGTCGTCTTAGGTGTTTTCATGATGGAGTATAGAATGAAAATGAAAGAGAGGCAATGGTTTATATACCCCTCTGATACAAAGACATGACTCAGTCTTTCTAATTATGTGATAGATTCAGTCAGACCGAAGTCTGTCCAGAGCAAACCACGAGGAGGTACTATCACTCTTGCTCCGTGTGGCCCTTAAAAGAGCCGTTTGGGGCGTTCTCGGGATGAAAGCAATCCTATTGCTGATGTAAAAACTCTGAAAGGAAAAGAATAGGAGATTAGATGCGGTAGAGAAATGATCATGTTGAAGCAACTTACTGGGAACCTTCTTCCGGACTTTTCGGACGACGAAGTCCTCAAGCTCGCCGGTGATGTCCATGTTCATGTGCAGACATCGGACTCCGTCGCCCTCATAGCACTACTGCGTCTGATTTGGGTCGCTAGTGATGGTTGGGGCGTCGCACACATTATTTTCGAAGATGGGAAGATGGACTTCATACACTCTTCTTTTTCTACACTTCTCACGCTCATGCAATCGCTCTACTTCAGCCACCAACCTCTTGTTCACGCCCTTCACTTCCTCTGTTTCCTTCACCACGCTTCGCATCCGATCTATCTCATCATCCTTCCTCAACAAATTCGCATGCAGACTACTCACCAAACTTCCTTTCTTCATCAGCTCACTCCTTTCCACCATCCACTCTTTCTCCTTCTGCCTCATACTTTCCACCTCTTCTCTCGTCACCTCATGCCCTTCAGCCTTCGCAGTCAAATTCTCATTCCGCATCACCAATATTTTATTCTTCTCTTCAACCGCCCTCAATCGATCCTTCATCCTCACATATTCATCCCTTGTGTTCCCTTCCTCCCTCCGAGGCGATGATGCTGCCAACGGTTTACCCACTTCCTTTCCTTCATCCTTCCCCTTCTCCTCAAGATCATTAATGTTCCCAAACAATTCCTCCAACACGTCATCCAAATCAACATCAACATCAGGCTTCTTGATGTCCCCCCTCAACTCCACTTCTTCCTCACTCATACCCTCATCAGTCGCCTTGGTTACAACCTTCTTTCCCACCGCACCTTCAATCGTCGCCACTGCCTTTCTCACCTCTTCCATATCCATCAAAACTCCCTCAAAGCACGACTTAAACCCCTGCATACTAATATTGCCACTAGAGCACTGGTTATGGTTCCTAATGAACTCTACATCACTCCCATCCTCACATACTACCTTGTGATGCGCACACACCCTCAACAACACTTTTCTCACATGCTCGCCCACCGTCCCCTCTTTGATGTGTTTCTTTAACTCGCTGCCTCTGGCAATGCGGCCACAGCTACACTTGCCGATGAGCATCCTTGCGTTAATCAGTCTAGTCACAGTGACGATTCTGTAAGGATAGAGTAAAAATTTGATAGCAAGTGTTTATATGATACTACTTGCTGATATGCATTGAAAGACTAAGTCCAAAAACATTTGATAGCAGTCGTCTAGGCGTTAAGCTCTTGAATCCGTTACAGGCATTACTCAGAAGGGATGTTATCCCAGCTCCAAGGCCTCGACCCACAAATCCAACCTCGGGCGGACAGAGCGTGCGTCATGTCACTGTGTTGGTATCCCGGCCCCGATTTTGACATGAAAACCGGTGGAGCTATTTACAAGAGGAAACGTCCCAAGTCGCAGAGACTCATAAACGACTGCTTATTATTCAAAAACTTTAATCATCATCATTAAATACGAATTTAAAATTTTCAGTATTTTAGTACTACTCATAAAACGTTTATAAGTAGTCTGTCACCTACAGCACATCATGAGCTGTCAAACGTTTTTTGAATCAAGTCTAAAGGACTTGTAGAAGCAGAGTTATAGTCGTTTGAAGATTTCGGCCTACTATCATCAAATGGTCAGTCATGCTATGCTGACTAACCTTTAAGTCTGACTCCTTAGCTGATATCAGCAATGAAAAGTCAGAAGTCCGATATCGGACCTCAAGAGAAACGACTTACCTGTAGTCAGTTTCTCGACTTAGTGAGATTCCTCTCCCGGACTCGTACTTATATACCCTGTGAATATGCAATCGATAAGAGGAGGAGGAGACATTAATTATCCAAAATTTGACGTCAAGCTGATTCCAAATCTGGTCTCAGTTTTCTCGTCCGATGCTTCGTTCGCCCGCAGGAGCCCAAAACACAAAACTCAACCTCTGACGGCTCTCTAACATGACCAAAAGTCTCAATGTCACTCTCAAGCCTCAGCAAAGGAAGGTAGGGACCAACTGTGCTTTCCAATGCATTTGTGGTACTCTTAGCTTTCAAACGAGCTATTGCACGACTTTCTACGATATCTAGAACCAAGGTTGGAAGAAACGCTGCCGAGGGGGGGGTCGAAGTTCTTCGTTGTTTGGCCTACGACTTTGGAAGCAGGTCCCCTATACCAAAAATTGGTCAAAAGGTTCAAATCCGCCGTCCATTTTCACGTACGAGGCTTCGTTTAGCCGATACAGCCATTTTCTCACTCAAAAACCCTCTGACGGCTCTCTAACATGGCCAAAAGTCTCAATGTCACTCCCAAGCCTCAGCAAAGGAAGATATGGCCAAACTGTGGCTTCCAATGAATTTGTACCACTCCTAGCTTTCAAACGAGCTATTGCACGACTCTCTACCATTTCTAGAACCAAGGTTGGAAGAAACGCTGCCGAGGGGGGAGTCGAAGTTCTTCGTTCTTCGCCCTATGACGCTGGAAACAACTCTCCTAGACCCAAAATTCGCCAAAAAGCTCAAATCCGCCATCCATTTTCACGTACGAGCCTTCGTTTAGCCGCTACAGCCATTTTCTCACTCAAAAACCCACCTAAAGCACACAAGAGCCACACCTACACCCATGAAACTCAACATGTCGACGCAGAATTTCATCAGGAACCCAAATCTAAACACAAAACACGCCTACAAACACTCCTACACACCAAAAACATAGACCGCCGACCAAGACAAACTACGACGGTCGACCCAGAACGACAACAACCCATCTCACGCTCCAGAGGGGGGGCGCTGTGCGCAGTAGGGAGGATTCCTTACAACTCAGCGCGTATGTACGCGGGTTGAAAAATAGAATGTTCTTAACCACGGATGTTTGGAGTGTTCCGTAATTACGCGTGAATCACGCGTGGCATGTCTCCTAGTGTTATAAGCAGTTTAATTTGATATCTCAATTGATGACAAAAGAGCATTGAAATAAAGATACAAACATAATTTTTAGGAAACAATACCTATTACCCTGACATGCCCAAAGTAATGGTAAAGTGAAAAAAAGATACCCAAAGCCTAGATAAATAAGAAGAAAACTGTTTGATTAAGAATTTATTTAAGAATTTATTGTTTCGGATAGTTGTTGTCAACATGCATAGAAATAATTGAAACAATCATCGCTGCGCTCTCTCGACAACGATATCGCTCCTCGTGCAGAAAAGTTGACTTGTTAATCTTCGTGAAAATAATTATTATAGCTATGAGTTATTCTTTCATAGGACATAAAAGAAAGAATTTCTATAATTTCATAGTTTTACTATGAAAAGTGAAAATAATTGAAAGCAGTAAAAATAACTGAAATGCTCATTTGTAAGGGTAAGGCCACATGACTAGCAGCGACGTGTAGCTTTGTCAAGCTTTGAGCTGTGAGAGTTACGCACAGATTGATTGCCTCTCGTCACTCGTCAGAATTGTTTGCTTACTATGTTAGTTCTAAAAATGGATCATCCCACCGCTCGAACTTTGAGCTGTGATAATTGCGAGAGAAATTTCCGCAGCTCGGAGCTACTGTGGCCGCTGCGATTGAAACATATACAATACAAGCATTTTCACAGCGCAGCTCAAAAGCTCGTCATGTGGCCTTGCCATAAGAATAGTTCAGTTATTTTCACAATTAATGCTAGAGCATGCTCTCTATAACAATATCACTGTTGGTTGGTTCGGCTCATTTACTAGAGAAAAGGTATAATGCTACTTCGATTGACACATTACTACGTAGCGTTGATATAATAGAGTAGGTACATTAGGTAGAGTGGTAACTCCGCATTTATTAAATCCCCAATGTGTATACACTTTCGATTTTATCAAATGAACTCAAGGGAGATGCAGTCGGAATTGTTTCCAAATGTGAGATATGCACATTTATGCAGTTTTGTAGAAATTAAAGCGGAATTGAGTGATCATGATAGCAATGCAGAAGGAAATGATATTATTTCACAGATCGTCCGTGTCATGACAGCCTTGGAGAGGTAATGTTTGTTAAATTGGCAACTCGCTGACCTGCGCTATTGCTTTCCTGTTGAACCTCAAGAGAATCTTCTTAAGCGTGATCATTGATAGGCAACCTTCCACTGGTAGAGCAAACATAATCGAAGACAATAATTTCAATTAACTTTAAAAGATGTAAATGGGTCCACATCATTGTTCAGATTCAAGAAATGAAACATTAATTTAGTGAATCATGAAATCACACCGGTGAAAATTGAATTATAAAGCTGAAAATTCAGTCAATAAAGCAGACTAAGGTCTCGTTTTTTTTCATGAAGACTTTAATTGTAATACAGTTCCTGGAATTCCCTTGATAATCAGCTTGATTTCCGCTTAGTTACGATGCCTATTAGCAAGTATTCATTCATTTTGATATCCAACTTGTTTCATACTACTTATTTAGGAGAGTCATCTCGGTAATAGGCTATATAAATTGGCAAATTTTGACTTTTTTCAAAAATGCTCAAATAATTTTTTGGACCACGGGAACGCAATCTCCACAAAAAATGAATTTTTTGATGTAAAAATTTTCACTGTATGCAGATACTTTTTTGAGTCGACACTCTACCTATATATCCCTACTCTATGGTTGATATCACAACAGAATGCCCTTGCTCCATTTGGTTTTCATTTTTTTACCAACCACTTCTTTTTGTTCTTCATCGGTCTACCGTTAGAAGCAGTCAGCATCATGCTTTTCGGATTTGAACATCAGATTGTCCAGTTAATTCAACTTAACTTGCTAATTTGAGCTGTTTTGGTTATCTTTGGTTTGCTTGTTGCTTATGAATGCTCGTTTGTGAAACATGTTCATATCCTTTGACATATATTCCTTTGAAAGGACACATATATCCTGTGAAACATATTCCTTTGAATTGAATTCCATTAGTTTACCATTATTATATTTGCAGATCATTGATTGCTTCATCAGTGCTTCCTGCAATTTCGAAAACGATTCTATCACTGTCTTCTTCATTGAAATTTCTCCTGTTTCAAACCTTCATTATTCATCGGAAATGTTGAGATGCAAAAACTGAATTGGTGCTGGCGCATCGCCCCAACAACTTTCCTCAACCTCTTTGACAATCTCCATGGTGTGTGGTTTAGTCTCCAATTTGACTCAGTGTTTTATCGTGCTTTTGGCTCTGTTAATTTCTGTCATTCATACGTCAGTGTCACAATTAGTCAATTATTAAATTGAACACAGGAGAATTGCATCGTGAACTAGCTGCTCATAGCTGAATTAAAAACTGTGAAAGTAGCTGACTTTTGAAAATGAAGGTCAAAATCATAAAGCTAGGCTATGATTTATCATTGCCTTGTGCTGATAACTATGGTACAAAATAGTTATACCATATACAAATGTGATGTATGGAAATTTTAAGAGTTTCAAAACACTCGTATTCTGCATGGATCACTCGCTAAAGCTCGTGATCTATTCAGAATACTTATGTTTTAAAACTATGAAGATGAATCTCCATACACCACATTTGTCTATGGTCTACTACTTAAAATCCCGAGGCCGAGGTATTTTCGACTGCATTCTATACCAAGATACTTCTGATACAAAATTCTAGTATGACCTTTAACTGTGTCAAAGAGCGGCTGATTGACCATCTATGATGAGGTAAAATTGACCAAGATAGATTGACTCGTGCAATTTGTCTGATCAATCTACTAAAAATATAGCCACCAATACATTTGGCCCACCACAATTTGCAATAGTTTCAAGGGTGAGTTTGGACATATAGAGAGCAAAAATCCCTGATTAATTAACGCATCAAAAATAGAGCAACACCTAGAATTTACCATTGGATGTCACTTGTCTTTTCGAAATTCAGTAAACTGTTCACTTCAATGAAGTTTCAGATGCAAATCGCAACAACCAATCAAAATGATGCATTGCAACTTTGTCTCATTTCATCTACTTTTCACACGACTCTCTGAACATTTTTTTCTGAATTGCCATATTACCATATACGACGCGCGGCTCTTACTTACAATCGCCTAGTTTTGGGTGCGGCGTTTATTAAATATGTGCGATGTTTTGCTTATGAGATCTTTACTTGAAAATCAAAACCTTTGTTGCTTTCATATGACCACGCTTGTTCTCTAGATATGTACAACATGGGGCTGTTTATGAATCCTAGTGTCCTTGCGGAGCGAGGTACGTGGGCAAGAGTGAGCGATGTCTGACCCCCGCGTGAGAATGAGCATCTACCTAAATGGCTTCTTTCATCAACGTAGGACCAAGTCAAAGAATCCACCCCAATCGGGGGCCTGTTGCATAAAATCCAATAACTCAATAGCGGATCATTGGTATTGAAAGGTTCAATAGTCAGCAATTTAGGTGTTGCAAGAAGGAACTTTTGAAATGGACTGTTGAAATTCAATACTGTTGAATGAAGTTTCAATATTGCAAACTGCTATTTGGTGATTCAATTGCGAATGAGATTCGTTTCCTTGGTGAGTCATAATCTTTATCATATATTTACATTGTCATTCATTAATTCAGGGGCGCACAACCGACGTCCCGTGAAAGATTTTTTGTGGCCCACGAGATTAATATAGAAACGCTTCTACAATATTTGTTGAAGATGCCGTAAAGTGAGGGGGGAGCTCGTCCATTGTGGGTTGAGTTCGCCCACTGCAATCTTCAATCTTTTTATAGCTTGCATTAAATCACTGACGACTTACATCGATTTTCTCTACTTACATCAGGAATCATTGTTGTATACCAAATTCGTTTGTAAACATTTGAATGTGATATGCACTCGTACATTTTCGTAAATATGGTGTAAATTCAGTGATCAGTTTTTCAATCATTTCATCATTTAAATGAAATCGGTAGTTACCATCGATGCCAGAAAAATCGAAGTTGATGCGCTGGTTGAAGCGCCTCTGTTGTTGCGTTCCTTTTACAACAAAATCATCATCACTTGAACTCGAGGAATCCAACATGCTGAATATTAGGAATATTCATAAGTGATCTGATCGGACTATTGAATCGAAATTGACGTCTAACTAAGTTTTATGCAACACTTTCTGTTGGATGACACTATTTTCACTACTGAAACAGACTATTGAGTGTTGAAGTTCAATGCCGTTTCAATAGTGTGTTATGTGCAACGGAATTTATCGATTTACTTCTTAATATCAATAGTTCAATACTATTGAAAGCTTTATGGAACAAGCCCCTGCCGTCACAAGTTTTTATGTGACTGCCCAGAAAAGTCAAGTGGAAAGTAGCAAATAACAAAGTGATGCTGAAGCAATTTAGATCAAGTTCGTGCTGCAATGAATTCATCATCATTAGTCACAGATTCTCGCTATAGTTCCGGATTAACGCTGCCTTCAAAAAGTTGGTCGAAAATTATTTTCAGTTCAAAAGTCACTTAACAGAACGGGCCTTCGGCAATCGGCATCCAGCAGCTGCTGACTGTCGATTAACGAACCGTCATGGTGGTTGTATGATATTTCAGTTATAGTATGCTTTTTCAACGTTTTAAACAATTTGCTAAAAACATCACCCACCCAGCCAGAAACTGAACACATCACACGTTTTTTATCCAAATAGAAAATAGCGGCAAATAAGCTTGTGCTCTCAAATCCGAAGTTACAAAAGTCATAACTCTATCAATTTTGTTTGCTTGCCTTATTTCTGCAACAAACTGATTTGTTGCATCTGCGTCTTCGATATTCATGACGTCATTGTTGCTGTTCTAGAAAATCTCTGTATTGTTCGCTGCATTCACTTCACAGAGATGAATTAACTTCTGTGTGTGTGTGTTTGGGTCTAGAGATGACTTTCTTTAATACTGATGGTCACGGCCAGAACTAGTCTCGAAGAGCAAGAATGTCGATTTTCCATGAACGTAATGCAAATTCAAGCCTGATTTCTGACGAATTAGAACATTGACCCTACATTAAACAGTCAATAAATTTAGATCGTGAGGAGTCGGATGGTGTGAATGCGAACTCGAAGTTCCATTTGACTAATTTGTCACTAAGAAAAACTGAGTTAAAGGTACATTTATATGTACTTTTCACTTGACGAGCCTGCTTGCAATCTGACCGTTGAAGTTCATTGGTTCTCTCATAAGAGTCACTCCTGATATGACCGCGTTCGGCCAATCATCAAAACTAAAGAGAGACAATGGCTTGCTACCACTGCATGCAAAAGCTGAGAAAGGATCATGTCCGCTCTAGACTAACCCACACGCAAATGAATCTATTTCTGCAGCTGCAATTTATGAATTCCATTTGGGTAATTCGTCCACGACGATTCACTCAATGGCATGTGGCACTTAGTCTCAGATTCTGCTGATCTTCGGACATTATGTTTGCTTTGCATTAGAAAACACCAAATCTGAAATGTTAGCTTCCAACTTCGAATATAACGGGATCTAGTGCTACTTTTAGAAATTTGTTTTTTTCTAAAATTTGGAAATTCTCAAAATTTGAATTTTCACGCAGCTGCAACTTTTTTCAGTATATTCGTTACTCAACCAAACTTTGCATGCAGCATCAACTCAATATAAAGGAATTCTTGCATGAATTTCAATGGGTAACTGGCATGTAGAACGTGGCTACATGGCTCCAAAGATGGTGGAAAATTGGGGTCCGCGAAAAAGCACAGAAACTTTAAACCAGGGGTGCGGAGTCGGAGTCCCGGAGTCCTATCATTTTCGCTGTACTCGGAGTCCTATCAAATGATAGGACTCCAGCCTATAACTAGACCCGACATATATTACAAGCAAATTATCTATTCTCGTGCATAGCTGTCACTGTCTTGATGTCAACTTTCTCCGTCAAACAAAAATACAGAGACTGGTAAAGCTTGTAATAGTTGAGGGAATGAACAGTGATAGTGAAAAAGGATTGTCTTTTCACTCGGTGATTTAGTAGAGAAGACAAGACGTCCTAGTCTCGATCACACCTACACACCAAAGGTCACATCAGAGACAAAGATGAAATGCTAGTTTGTTTGAGAACATTACCGCTTACCCTCAAGTTAGTCGTGTATGTGATGGCTCCTCCAAAGCGCATATTAAAATCGAAAGTGTACTCATATTTTTTTGAAGAAGGGGGTATTTTCCTGTCTGGTAGAGACTGCAGAAAAAGCATGTGAAGCACACATCAGCAACATGGAATGAGCCGAGTCGCATGCACCCAACTTAAAGCGACATTTGACAAATTTCATCGAAAGTGATTGATAATTGATACAGGAATGATTACTAAACATAAGTTCAGGTAAGCCTACAATATGTAAAGCCTATGATATAGCCAATAATATAGCAGGTAGGTTGCCAGTTTTTTCAAAAGACTAGGCTATGTATGCTTGCCACCCGGAGTCGGAGTCGGAGTCCTATCAAAATGATAGGACTCCGCATCCCTGACATGCACTCAATTGTACTTTTTGATTGAATAAAACGAAAATCCAAAAGAAAAGTTGTGAGATCATTAAAAGCAAAGAAAACGCCTATTGTGCATGGTCTCAGGGTGTCTATATTAGATGCGTTTTATTATAAAGTTGTAAAACGATGTCAAAAGAATGAAATGAGACGAGATGATGAATAAGGAAACTTGAACTTGAACTTTTTTAGTTCAACAAGTGGCTCCTTGTGTCATCTTAACTTTACTCTGTGTCTTGATCACAGGAAATGCTACAAGAAATTAGACATGAGTAAATCAGCAATCTCAATTGGCCCTCAACTCATTGATTTAATCGAAGCAATATGTCAACTGTTGTCATAATATAGTCATACCTCAAAGTAAATCATAAAAAGCGGAAATGACTGATGACTGATTCAATCCTGAGAATTTCGCAGAAACTTTACTATTCAAAGGTGCAATATCGATTCATAAAGCATATCTAGTAGTTTTGACAAGTCACGTTTTTTGATCGCCTGGTGTAGCTATCTGTTCCGCTTCTGATTACCGCTTAAGATCACTGATGTAAACCACACTGATATACAGCAACACAATTATCATAGTTATTACAGGTAACAGGAATATAGAAAGTTGTGAGACCAGTTTCTGTGTTTTTTCACAGATCCTATTTTTTTCACCATCTTTGGAGCTATGTAGCTACGTTCTACATGCCAGACATGCCATTGAAATTCATGCACGAATTCCTTTATACTGAGCTGATGCTGCATGCAAAGTTTGGTTGAGTAACGAATATACACAAAAAGTTACAGCTGCGTGAAAATTCAAATTTTGAGAATTTCCAAATTTTGGAAAAAATCAAATTTCTTAAAATAGCTCTAGATCCCGCTTATATTCAAGGTTGGAAGCTTATATTTCAGATTTGGTGTTTTCTAATGCAAAGCAAACATAATGTCCGAAGATCAGCAAAATCTGAGACTAAGTGCCACAAAAAGTTCCGAAGATTGGGTGAATCGTCGTCAAATGACCCACTCACTCGTCATTGGCTCTCGTGATATGGGGCCGAATAAGTGCTTAGGAGTGAATAGAGATCCATAAAACTGACGTCGGATATTTTGTCTTTTAAAATTGAACGAGATGCGTCTGTTTTGGCCCATTTCGCTCACTTTTGTCCAATTGAAAGTGGTCGCGAAACATCGAAACATTGAATTTGTTTGTGTCATTTATGAACTTATTATTAGGAGACTAAACTTATTGATTCAGTAGAAGATTACCCGATCAAAATTATAGCGGATGATGAGAACCATTGATGATATCACCACAAATTTTAATTATATTCTATATTTGTTGAGGAGCACGATTCTCCTCTCAAATTCTAAAAAGTAAAGAAAAATTTAGAACGCCTCCTAAAATTAACATAATGCCAGCAACCACGAAACTAGTGCGATAGGTAGGATCTATTTCATATAACAGTGCAGTGAATGGACCACCAAATAAAAATCCAACAGCAGAATTGATATTAACCAATCCAACACCTGCAACCAGATTCTTAATACCTACGGTGAAAATTATCAGCTCTGAAAATAAACAAGTGACACCAAATAGAGATCCAATGACAGTAGTTACAGCTGCAAGAAGAATATAGTTTTGAAGGAATCCAATGAAAATGGACAGAATACCCGCTATTGTGATCATCACGCCAGTTGTAATTGGAACGTTCAATTTCAGCGTTTGGAGAATAAATCCAAGTGACAAACGACTCGCCAAATTCGTAAAGGCCTCAATCGACGGCAGCATGGCTGCTTGCATTTCAGAATGTTCCATTAAAATTGAAAGTTTTACTATGTGAGTTAGAAAAGCCCCCCTTCCGATATAGATAAATAGCTGGCTGGCAACTAGCAGCAGAAATTTGACGTTCTTCAATAGACATGCATCATTGTAAAAGCGACGCAGTATAGATTGTGACTGAATTGTATCTGATGCAGGATCTTCTGTTGGAGCATTGTTTATCATCTCAAGAGATTCGTGTCGATCAACCTCCCTTGGCTTGAAAGCAGCAGCAGCCATCAGCATTCCATTCAAATTGATGGCACCTAGAATCAAGAATGCACCTCTCCAGTGGTAGACGTTAAAAAGAATTGTCATTAAAGGGGAGTACACAAATACACCGATAGGTATCGCAGACCCGATGATCCCAAAGACTACCTTTGTATAATTGACAAAGTATTCGCCAATCAAATGATAATGAGAGATGTAGATAAGGGAATATCCAATGCCAGTTACAGCGCCGAACGTCAAGAATAACCAGGGGATGGTTGGCACAAATGAAGTTGTAATCAGGCCGACTGTAGATAGACATGTGCCTGCAACCAAGGTTTTACGGACACCAAAAGCACGTAGAAAGATGGTACTGAAGAATCCGAGAATATATAGTGCTACCACGTTCAAGTTAACTGCCCAAGCTATTAGCACAGGACTATTTTGAAAATCATGAAGAAATTCGTAATACAGAACAGCAGTTCCATTTGAAATTCCAAAAGTAAGTATGCGTCCTAAACAGATAAATAACAAGACGACAAATGCCCACCCGCGGTCAATATCCGGCGAAACTGAAGTCGCTGACATCTAACAGCATGGACTGTACACTAATGAGCTTCGCACAAGTGATGTAGCCGCACGTGTATGCTGAACTTTGGAATTTCTCTGCGATAAAAATATTATTGGTGTTTATTTAATGGATCCATCAACATCGTCGCTATGACGTCCATCACTGCTATCAATAAATACCGGTATGAAGTAGAATGAAGCTCCATTTTAGCAGCATAGTTCATCATAATTATAGAAGGAGAGCCAAAGCTGCAATGTATGTTATTAACTGTATTCTTTTCTATATTCACCCAATATTTCGCCTGTCACAGCTAGCAAAGGTTTACAAGATCAAAGTTTGTATGAATTTCAAAATTTCTAAAATGTCTCTGTCAGATTTGGCAATACAAGTAAGAATCATAGCACTGCAAAGGCGGTTCCTAGGAGCGGTTTCTTAGCTTGTTCCTTAGCATTTTAGCTGGCTGTATCTTTCACTGACCACTATTCTTAGTGGTTTACTAGAGAATACATGTCTAGCTGATCTGATGTGGAAATTGAGCTATCATGGCTGCTGGCGGCTGCGGTGGCAACCGCCTTTTATGGCGAGGGAGATCTCTGCTCTCCCATTTTCATCATGATATCATCAAGTCCGACATTCCGAACCTTGAAATATTGGGAGCTCCAATAAACATGGGCATCGCAAGTGAGGTAGCGGGGCAGGGTGGCAACTGCAACACTGCAGCCGCTAACTTTTTCCAGTGGTAGCGGAGTACATTATTTGCTACCCCTGAGATGTGCAAGCCAGTACCCATAGCAGAAAACCTTTTCATAAATGATTGCGAAAAAATCAACATATTTTCAAATGTAATTTTCCTGCTGAAGCATGGTGCAGTTTTATTAAACGATGTGCCATATAATACCTTGTGTTCCAAAGATAATTTTGGCATAAAAAGATTTTAGAAGATTTTGAAACTGATATCCGCAGGCGGGCAGTGGACTTGTCTGTATTTGTTGACAAAACAATATAGCAATTTCTTGCGCGGTAGTTCTTGACGCGCTTATGACCGATAAGTGGATCAACAAGATTTTTGACAACTCATTCAATGATGCAGGACAAATGAAGGCCGACATGAAAGTATTAGCTATGAAGCAGTGGCGGTCGCGATTCCGAATCGTGCGACTCGGTGCACGATTAATCGAAAATCGCGCGATTCTGAATACTTTGAGTATATTTGAGATTTTCTCACATTCAGTGATAAGAAGTTTACAGTTTGTCTGACTGAAACACTATCTACAATTTCTAGATCATTAGTTTCATTATCATTTCGATAACATGCAATAAAATGGGTGCTATCTGACACCAGACACGCGGGAACGATTTTTCGGCAGGGGGTTAAAATTCTGGGTGTTGCAAATCAAATTTCTAGGCAGTTAACGGAGGCATACTACTCACTTTAGCGGAAATTGCATTCGTCGGGGATGAAACTCTGATATTTCCTTTCCTATTTTTTTTAAATTCAAGCTGAGTATTGTTATTAAGTTTTGTCTTCAGCTTTTTTATCATTTTGGCCTCCCGTTATCTTGAGTTAGGTGCACATGAACCAAATGACAAATAGGGGGCTTACTCACTCTCCAAAGTAAAACATGCGTTTCGGAGCAACATGCATGTCAATCCACATTTTGTTGTAAGTAGAAAGGAATCCTCCCAACTGCTGACAGCGCCCCTCCCCCTCTGGAGCGCGAGTTGGGTTGTTGTGGTTCTGGGTCGACCGGC